>CM068752.1:1639590-1701196 GCA_035084275.1 Hydrolagus colliei | reverse complement strand
GAACACAACACAGTGTGACAATAAGGAGCAGCCGACATTCATTATCTTAGCGCCTGTTGGATGAAAGGTCAGTTTGATTTGCTGCCAATAGATGTGTAGAGACTTTTAGTGCTTACAAACATACCAATTGACCCCTTGAATTGGAGACGAGGACAGTTTAAGTGGTTCGCATTGACAGAGGCGCTTTGGGAGAAATTATGGCTTTGAAGCAATACTACCTGACGTGGGAATTCATACAGGGATCTGCTGTCTGCTGTGAATCACTCAGCCTCTGCTCGCATTAGCGGAGGCAAGTCTTTAGAAAAAGTACCTGTCGGCTGCAGTCTGGCGAAACTCCGATTGAACTGCTTTTCGTTCGATCAGCCCAGCTTGTGTCAGGGTTGCGTTTAGCTGCAGGTACTCGCTAATGAAACCGTTCCTGCAGAACATTGTACAGCGTGAATGTGCTACTTTGGCACGTCGATGTGAGGAGACACTTAGGGGGGGTGGGATGGGGGTGGTGGGAGGGTGGTGAGTGAGGCCAAAGCTAAACTGCTCGCGGGACTTGGTTCCTGATCTGAAATGCCGTGGACTCTATGATTCTACGACTCCTTTTGCCGAGCAGCAAGACGTCTTGAATACAACACAGTGTGACAATCACCTGAGTTGGACTAAACGTCAGGTTGATCTGCTGCCACTTGGAAGCGTACGTCCGGCGCAGGGAAGGAGGATTGACGAGGTGTACTTGACAGCAACAACACCTTGCGTTTATTCTGCCCCAATTCAGGCAGAGTCTTGAAGCACGTATGCTGGTTCTAAGCTTGACTGATGGTTGAATCTCTTTGTTCAGAAGGCTCTCTGTGGATGACCTTCACAAGTTTTCAGGACTGTTGCATCAGGGTCAGGCCCGAACCCTGTAGTTGTAGTAATAATAATAATAATAATAATAATAATAATCCTTGCATTTGATATAGCGCTTTTCACATCTTCTAGACGTCTCAAAGCGCTTTCACAGAATATACTGTAAAGTGAATTGACTGTATATTTGTGGGTGAAACGCGGCAGCCAATTGCGCACAGCAGCGTCCCCCGCAAACAGCCGTAGATTGAGTGACCAAAATTATAATTTTGCTTATAAAGGTTTATTATCAGGCGTGTGTAATATTGACACAGCATTTATGAGGAGAAATTGTACCCGGTGGGGGGGGGGGGGGGGGGGGGGGGTCTAGATTCACTCTTGTTTATGGAGCACTTTAGAACGTCAAGGAATCTGGTGGGATCGAATGAAACGCTTCAATCGAAATCACCCCTTTGTGTCTGGCGGTGGCTGGCAGAGCAGCTCAGTCGGGTTTACTTCAGAAACACCGAACTGACGCCAGGGCTGTTTACATCCGTGTTTCATTTAAGATAACAAAGCTACGGAGCGTGGCGGCAGCTCACAGTACTGATCTGCTGGCAGTCTCGCGGTGCTGTGAACCGGAGGACGTGCCAATTCCCAGGCTGCCGTCAGCACCTGCTCTGATCGACGCCTCGCAAGCTCATTAAATGTTCACTGACTGTGGAGCTGCTCCTCACAAGGACAGTTAAAAAGCGTATCGCCATGGTTACTCCAAGCTACGTGTCCCTCCAGCCGGCCCTGGTGTCAGATACTTAGAGACAGTTCCAACGCTCCTGGCTTCGCGTAGATCAGGTTAGATAGTGCGCTCGCGCTGGAAACCTCACCTCAGAGATACAGCTTATCTCCTTAAACGTTTGAGTGAGTCACCCCAAATGTCCCCATTGCAAACTTTGCAATCTCTTCCAAGCCTTTGATCACGTAGAGAAATCAATGCCTTTCGTTCAGGAAGCGGGTTAGAACCGCGTCCTCTGTTCCCGTGTTGCCTGAACGTCACGCGAATGTAGTATTTCGTGACTTTACAGTAAGACGGGGAGTAACATTCTCAACGCTGTTCACACAGGTATCACCTCCTTTAGCGCAAACTGCACAGTATTCTCATAGCTCTCATTGCACAACACTGGGACTTGTTCCTGATCCTGCGCCTTGGATCATCCTCCTGATGTGACCAGCACTATACAAGTGTCATTTTGTTGTTGTTGTTGTTGTCGTTGATCTGATGACTGTTTTGTTATTGGAGTGATGCTGAATTATCGGTAATGAATTCTGACGGTGGTAACAACTGTTTATTTTATTCCGATCGCAGTTCCTCCACCGTTGCGAAACAGCTGAAGAACTTTAGAAGCCCGTGTTGCGGTCTTAATTTACAGAAGAGAAAACGTGCGAGTGAAGTTAGGGTTTCTCACGCTTACAAACTGAGTGGCTCCTGGTGTTGTGGCACACACTGCACTGTGGGCTGTGGGTGACAATTGTGTCCTCTCTGTCACCAGCCCACATGCCCGGTGCTGTCTCTAATTAGTTCTCTTGTGATTGTGTCACTTTTGCTGCTCCTTGTTGTGTACACCCAGAGCTGTTCAAATCCAGACATGCATTGTTTGTGAACAAGTGTTAATAGATTAAAATCTATTTAAGGGTATTTAACAATAACCCTTAATAATCCTTGCATTTGATATAGCGCTTTTCATGTCTTCTAGACGTCTCAGAGCGCTTCACAGAATATACTGTAAAGTGAATTGCCTGTACATTTTTCTGGGTGAAACATGGCAGCCTATTGTGCACAGCAGCGTCCCCACAAACAGTCGTGGATTGAAACGACCAATTTATTTAACCCTTGCATTTGATTATAGTGTCTTAACGCGTCTCAAAGCACTTCACAGAGTGCACTTTACTTTGCCCGCAACATACAGTCAATTCACTTTACAGTGTATCCTGTGAAGCGCTTTGAGACGTCTCGAAGACGCGGTAAGGAGCTATATCAACTGCAAGGATTATTATTATTTTCATCATCAAAATGTCAGTCAGGACACAGTTTTGGTTGCTTCATTTTAGGAAAGATGTAAAAGTGCTGGAGCTGGTGCAGAGGAGATTCACCACAACAACAACAGCAAAAAATTGCACTTATTGGGAGGACGTCCCAAAGGATGAGGACATACAGTTTTCGGGAAAGGCGTGAGGGATTGGAGCTTTTTTTCTTTGGAGTTTGAAAGGTCGAGAGAGATATGATCGAGGCGCATAAATCAGACGATGAGGCTTAGATAAAGGGGATCGGAAAGGATTATTTCCAGTAGTCAGCAGGTCTAGAATTAGAGGGCAAAGTTTTAAATCATAGCTGTGAGGGCCAGAACAGAGATTAGGAGGAACGTTTTCGCGGATGTAATCATGTGCCAGGAGAATAAAGTTGAGGGATATGAGGGAAGGAATTTCATCCGCAAAATATAAAGCCAA
The DNA here is from genome assembly GCA_035084275.1 of Hydrolagus colliei. Classification (NCBI taxonomy): domain Eukaryota; kingdom Metazoa; phylum Chordata; class Chondrichthyes; order Chimaeriformes; family Chimaeridae; genus Hydrolagus; species Hydrolagus colliei. Next base: position 1,697,878 of record CM068752.1, on the reverse strand, counting down.
TTCACTTTTCAGTATATTCCTTGAAGGCTTTGAGATGTCTTGAAGATGTGAAAAGCGCTATACCAAATGCAAGCTTTATTATTCTAAGGATTATTATAAAGGGCTAGGATATGGGACTAAGTTATTTAGCAAAAATAGTTCTCTAAGCCTAATCAATATAAAGGAGCAAGCCGGCAAAAAAAATACGTATCTCGAGGTCGGTCGATCTCAAACTGTGATAACTATCAATGCATAAAAGGCGTGAGGTTAAATTGAGCCCGGGTTTGATGCAATTTATAAAAGATCAGTTGTTGAGTGGCCTGGGAGGTCAGCAAACCGGAGCAGGGAAGAGAAAATAACAACAACAGCAACTAGCATTTACACAGTGTTGCTCAAAAGAGGTAGCGCCCCAGAGCCCCTGACAGTGGTGGAGTATGACACTGAGCCAGGCGGGAGGCGGAGGTTACTTTAGGCACGGTCGAAGAGGAGGTTTCGTCGGTCGCGACCTGAAGATGAGGCAAGAAGGTGCAAGGCAAACAGATACCTCAACTCCTGGTAACCCTACAAGCCGAGGATCTCGTGGTGGTGGTGGTGGTGGTGGTGGGTGGGGTGAGGGGGGATGGGGATAGGGCAGCCAGAACTGGACAAAACAGTAGCAAACGGTGCTTTCAATGGCACGCTCTGCGGGTTTTAGTTATAAACTCCCAGCAGTTACCCCGACATACAATCTGATGTTCCCAAACCCGCACTTAATACTCTCCGGAATTAGGTAAGCAAAGGGTACTGATGGCAACGCTCCAGGAAGACAGTGTGAGTTCCATTCCACACACAAGAAAACGTCTGTGTGTAGGTGTCAGATATGCACCGTATCTGTTCTGGATACCCTTAAAAGTGTGATGGTGGTTCTCTGCAGCATGTGTCAGACACCCGGTTGACCAAAAAAGCACCAACGTTACTCAGTAATTAATCAGTTAAACCGCATTATTGGAACAGGTTACAATAACATTCGTTCTTATTTTCAAAATAAATAGTTTGATTCTGCAGCTTTTCAGGCTCCGCAAGCAATGCTAATTTGTTTATTGATTGACCTGTGCACCATGAAGGTAATTCTATTTCACGTGCTTTGATAGGCAGCGTTTGGAAGGGCAATAATGTGCTTGTTCTCACAGGTTAGGAATTTGTGTTACATGGTGACGAGGAGAGAGAAGATGAAACGATCAGTGTGCAGACTTCAGGAGCAGATATTCCATCATCAAACCAAACTGATCGAAGAGGATCTGAATCGAGGTAATGCTCTAGTCAATCAAATCCCTTCGCTCTCCCTTAATCCTCTTTTCTCGGCTGCAAGATGCTTTTGGGGGCTTAACGCTCCTACTGTTTGCAGTTCCGAGGGCGTTTGATTAATTTTTTCTCTTGTACAGAAATGTTATCTTCAGTCTGGAGGGGGGGTGGGGGAGACAGGATGGATTTGAAAGCGTTTTAACTGAATTTCAAATCCGTGCCAACTTGTTACACTTCCTCTGCCAAGTGCAAATACCAGAACTGTTGGAAAGGCTCATCTGGTAGCTCTCTCATCTCTGGGTTGGAAAGATTCTGGCCTCGAATCCTAGCTGGGTTGGCACTTTTCTCCATTCCCTTACCTCCTTCCGGTTCTGTCTCGAGACTTTGACTGCCCCCTTTGGTCATCTTCCTCCACCTCTCCCCCCTCCCCCCCAACCCCACCGCTTCCCCGAATCCAATCCCCAATTTGGTTGGAAACGTTTGACCATCCAGCTCCTTGGTACAGCCTTCCGGGTGAGAATGGTGCCCTATAAATGCAATTTGTTGTTCTGATTGTTGCACTTAGAAACTCAGCGGAGTAAGTAAAGGTGTCCTTTAGAATGCAACTCTAAACAAAGGGTTTATGTACTGGTGGATTTAAAAAGACCTTTTCTCCCAGTGCCCATTCTCATGTATAACTGCCCAAATCATCTTGGCTGGTGCTGTAAATCCATTGCCATTTTATGAATAGAAAGCCTGAATCGTACTCTAAAGGAACTAGTTGCGTCCAGCACTTTGAGATAGTGTACAACAAAGTCAACAACAACAAAATTATATTTATAGAGGGCCTTTCAAGTTGGGAGGACGTCCCAAGGTGCTGGCATCCCCAGCTTACTGACTTAATAAGGCCCCGATAAGTTGAATTTCTGCAAGAGTCTTTAGCCTTATTTTGATTTCCTTACAAATCACCAACTTTGCTGGAAGTGCCAGCCAACAATAACATCCTCAAGTGTTGATCACCGAGAGAATATTTCACAGTGGTTTTAAACTTTCCTTTTTCTTGGTGGGTTTCTCTTACTTTCTTTCAGTTTCTTTCTACCTCTCTCCACATTACAATGTGATCACGTGCCTTGACATAACCCTGTTAGTGTCTGTTACGACCAATAGGTAAACTCATTCGAGGAGAGGTGTCAGTGAAATATTTTGGTGGAGTTCAGGTTTTTCCTGCTACAAATTTCAGTGAAACTTGAGTTGAAAATGATGGGAGTCCAAAGTGGGAGAAATCGTAACTGATGGACCTTGAGAATGAATGAGATAATCCCTGTCAAGGGGGAAACAAATGGATTTGTCCAAGAGCCATAGATTCAGATCTAAATCATGGTTTCATCGAGTTGAGGTTTACAATGTGCGTATAGGATCCAAGGACAAATGGAAAGGGAACATTAAAGCTGCCAGGGGTGTGCTATGAAGTGTAGTTGCAAAAAGGATAAGATTTGCGAGCCGCATGGTTCAAACTTCAAATCTACCAGTAATTTTTCTGCAAGTGGAATATTTATCCCAGCAGCCTATTCACTCACCTTCCAAATACCCCCATTCTAAGCACTCAGATACTAATGACACATATACAGTAATGAGAAGCTCTATTGGACCCAGTGTAAATCAGAGACCTGTACTGTCTTGAGTTTAACTTGAAGCAGTTTGGTGTGAATATGCAGTGACTGAATAATTCAGTTGTGGGAATTTGCTGACAAAGGATGGGAGGAATATGCTTCCTGTTACCAGCCACACTGGTAATGTTGAGGTCAATTGAATTTCACCCACTTGGACTGGTACCTTTTGCTGGTTAGTACAGCTCGGGAGCATAGAACGTACAGTGCAATACAAAATGATATTTGTATAGTGTCGGGAGGATATCGCAAGGAACTGGAGGGTTAGGAATTTGGGCCTGAGCACGGGTGGGGGGGTGTTTGGGGTAAGGGAGGGTGGAGAGCAAGAGGGTGGCCGAAGGCACGGTTGAAGAGGAGGATCTTGAGATGTGCCTTGAAGGAGCCAAGGAAGGGAGCGAGGCGAATGGAATGTGGGATGGAGTTCCAAAGGTGGGGGATGGAGAAGCTGAAGGCCTGAGGGCTGATAGCGGAGCAGGCCAGAGCCTGCTGAGTGGAGAGAGTGTACCAGTTGATATAGGGTTAGCAGGTCACTGAGATAGGAAGGGAGAGCCTTGAAGACGAGGACGAGGATTTTGAACTCTATCCTCTGAGACCTAAGTGGGTTTACACAGTCAGTTTTTAATCCATATCTCAAGACTTTACTGAGAGTGTGGGTAGCTCAAGGAATAATAGACACTGAACTTTGCCATGCTTCTCAACCCGACGTTTATTCGAGGGAAAATCCAGGAGTTTAAAATTCTCACTCATAGCCATCCTCATTAGCATAGCCTACTCAAAAGGGTTCACAGGGAATCCCCCCACAATCTCCTCTGTATGGTTGCTACAGAGATATCACAGAACATATGACTAAGATTAACACTCGGGAGAGCCCCAACTCAGAAATGTGTTTTGCAGTTCCCTGCAACAAGTCATTCAGAGAAATGAAACTGAGCTCAGGGCGAACTGCTGGGGTGGCACCTTAATGTCAGGTGCAATGTGCTATTTATTCAATGCACACCACTGAACGAGTCCCAACATTTAACCCCCCAATCAATTCCAACAACAACAACTTGCATTTACACAGCACCCATCACGCCGAACGTGCTTAACAGTGGCGGAGCCCAATGGCGAGCCAATGGGAGTGGGGGAAGGTGACCGTAAGCATGGTCACAGAGGAAGGTCTTCAAACGCGACTTGAAAATGGGGAGAGAGGTGGCAAGGTGAAGGGATTGAGGGAGAGAGTTTCACACTTTTGGGGCATAGTGGCTGAGTTTGACAAGGACTAGAGTAAGGGAGGTACAGAATGTGATCTGGTTGAGAATGGGGTGGGGGTGGTAGGAGGGTGTACTTTTGAATTAGTTGAATTTCGTGAATAGTGGGGAAGGGCAGACTGACCAGCGAGGTGGACGTTTGACTAGTTGAGGCGGGAGGTGATGAATGCATGGTCAAACGTCTCAGTGGCCAATGAGCAGACAGATGTGACAGTTTCCTTACTCCACCCGCTGGTTTGCCGAGCAGTAAGTAGGAACCCTGTTGTGAATTCATTAGCAGATCGCTTTTCTGGGGGTAAAAATGAAAAAAAGAATAGAAATGGGATCACTCAACCCAAGACTGTTCGCGGTTCACTGCTGCACGCACTTGGCTGCTGGGTTTCGCCCGCAAAGTGTACAGTCACTTCACTTTACCAGCTTATCTCGCGAAGTGCTTTGAGACATCTCGAAGAAGTGATCAGGCGCTGTATCGAATGTTATCATGGGCCCATTTTGCACTTCATCGAATGAGTTTCATTTCCTTTACTGTACTTGTTACAAAATAGATTTTTTTATATTTTTGTTTAGAATCAACTCCTGAGTCCTCCGATAGTACCTCCTGCAGCTGCCAGGGTAAGAACTAAACTCTGGGTACAGTTCCTTGGTTACTGGCAGTCCAACCCAAACCCCAAGTGGCCATTCCACATTAGTTAACCCCGGCAACCTATGTGTCTGTATTGGCATCTTTACTCAGGCCACATCTACACACATCTCTCCCAATGTCACTGTATAACTGTCCACAGGAGAAACGGCCGGGACAGCCTCTTATCACATCCCCTTGTAGGGATCCTCCAGTAGCAAGAGCAAGACATTTGAGACCAGGAGAACACTGCACGCAGAGTCAGAGGTACACACTTGTGCTTCTTGTGGTGCTTGCCTTCAGCCACTATGCCCTGAAACTTTAAAACGCTTTCCCTCAATCCCTGCTCCTTGCCCCCTCCCTCCCTCTCTCCCTCCCTTCCTTTAAACCCTGTCTAAAGACCTTCCTTGTAAATCGTGCTTTGATCTCTCCCATCCCCCTTCCCCCTGGCTCGGAGTCAGACTCCGCCACTGAGAAGAGTTCCAGAGCACTACCCTGGGTGAGGGGCCCTACATAAATGCAAGTTGTTGCTGTTGCTTTGGGGATGGTGCAGTCAGTGTGGTCAATGCTGGAAAGCATTGAATGCTTTAGCTCCGGTCGTGTGCAGGATGTGGGTGCCAGGTCAGCGTTGGGAAATATTGATGACGTCAGCACTTCCCGTGATTGCTGAAGAGTTCTAGTTGTACATTTTGTTACAACAAGATTTTAAAATAGGCATTAGTGACGCGGGAACATCTAATCTTGCTCCTGTATCTCAGTGTTTTGTTATTTTAATGTTCGCCTTATCAGGGCTTGAACTGCGTGCGCGCGGACACACACACACACACACACACACACACACACACACACACACACACACACACACAGTGGATGCCGGGCAGCTGAAAAAAATGTGTAAATTGACCAAATAACAGTTGTAGAATATTTTTAACCCTCATGTCAGGTTGGCAATTGGCCAGTGAAGTAATATCCACGTTAGACAGCTCCCTGATCAGTTTCTGTTTGGACTGTTTGAATCCATAGAGAGTGGAGGGTCCCAGGTTTAATTCCCAGTCTGGGTGCAGTTGAGTCTCACTTGCTTCCTTCAAGACCGGTCTCAAGATCGCTTCTCTTCAGCCTTCAGCCGCTTTCCTCGCTCTCTACCACCCCTCACCCCAACCCTGCCCTCCATCACTCCCATGCCCGGGTCCTGACCCCTGACTTTTCAGCACGTTTGGGACCCTTCCAATGTGAAAGGGGCTCTGTAGTTGTAATTTGTTGTTGTCTATATTCGGGCAAGATAACAACAATAACTTGTATGTATATACCACCCTCCCTTTAAGCCAGGTGACATCTCGGAGCGCTCAGCTTTAGTGAACTTTACCTAGTAGTAGGATGGAGGAAAATAGCCAAGATTTTCCCTGTTCCTGTTCACTTTGCAGAGATCCCCCGCTGGAAACTCCAGTTGTCAAGTCAGGACAGGAGTAGTGATGTAGTACTGCTGTGATGTAGAACAGCGTGGTGTCAGGGCCTCCTGACTGTAGAGTGACCACAGTTACTCACTAGTACATTCAGGTAGAGGAGCCACATGGCCCGATGATGCAGTCACCCAATTTCTTTGATGTGGATGTGAACATGTGCACACGTATTACAGCAAAGGGTTCCCCGGATAAGCAACAGGAATGGGGATTAACACAGAAGTTGCTGGGAATACTCAGCAGGTCAGGCAGCATCTATGGAAAGAGGAAAGTGGGTTCATGTTTCAGGCTGATGAACTTTCATCGGAACCCAGTGTTCAGTTCTCACTTTCCGTCTCTCCGTTGTCACTGCCTGACCTAATGAGTGTTCCCAGCAACTTTTGTATTTATTTCTGATTTCCAGCAGCTGCAGTATATTTTTCCAATGTTTTGTTAAGGTTTGGGAATCCTGGCCCATATACCACATTTCACAGGCATTTCACATCCCATTAACTGTGTCTGACAGAAATCGTCCTAAGTTTTCCCTTTCGCTCTTCTGGTGACTATCTTCTATCCATGTCCTCCGATCACTGATTCCTCCAACAGTGGAAATAGCATCTCCCTAATCCCTAGATAATTTGTACATTTCGTCATTCAACCTTCGATGCTCCAATGAACAACTGCAATTTACACTTCACGGCCTTGTAAATGAAGCAGTATCTCAAAGTACTTTCCAAAATAATTTTCAATATCCTTGTATTTGATATCGAGCTGTTCATATCAACATTGCAAAAACATTTTTTTTAAGGGATTATTACCCCCAGAAAAGCAATCTGCCAATTCGACAGACACCTGGGTTCCTGCTTGCTGCTCGGTAAATAGAGGTGTGTGGATTAGGGGATTTGCCTAATGGTTTGCCTGGGAATCGAACCCTGCTTCTCTCACTTGCAAAGCGAGTGCTCTAACCACCAAGCAACAGGACTTAAATGAACTCTCAATCAAAAACTGATCAGCTGGAAATAAATAAATAACCAAGTGATGCATTTGGCCACTTAGGCTCGGGGGAGCATGTGGCACTTTCTTTTAAAATAACCATTCCACCTTAAAAGAGAAAACACACCCATCACCTGGCATTGCACATTGATCTGATGAAACCCGATAAGTCCACAGTGAGCTGCTTTCTTCTAGCTTAAGGAGGTCGGAAGTCTATTTCATTGCATCGTCAGTGTTTGCGTTTGAACCATTCTGCCACCAAGCAGTCCCCAGGAATGGATTCTTTCAATTTCCATGCTTTCCACTCGCGATGCCCATGGACGATTGTATCAGCAGGTAGACAGTGTTGATCCATGTTCAAGGAAGATGCCGAAATTTGTAATTTGGGTTTACGGTTCCCGGTGGTTCTAAATTGAACCATTATTAATTATTAGTGTTTGATGGCATCAGATGGCGTCTTATGCAACATAAGATCATGTAAGAACAAAAGAGTTTGCTAGGCCAAAAGAAGACCAGTGTCCATCTAGTTTGCCTTCCACTATCCTGACAGTCAGTCGACATGTTGCGTCCCAAGCTATTGAATATGTCCACCACAACAACAAAATGACACTTGTATAGCGCCTTTCACGTCAGGAGGACGTCCCAAGACACTGGACAGTCATTGTTTCAGACCCGAGCTATGGTCGTGGAAGGGAGGGTGGAGTGAAAGAGCGGATTTGGGATGACTGATGGAACCGTCGAAGAGGAGGGTCTTGAGTCAGGTCTTGAAGACAGCCAGGGAGGGGGCGAGGTGGAGGGAACGCAGGATGGAGTTCCAAAGGTTGGAGGCAGAGTGTCTGAAGGCTCTTGTTCTTGTTCCACAAGAGTAGGAACATTGACTGTTGCTTTTCCTCCCTCTCCCACCCAACACACCCTTCCCGTTTAAGATTCCCCATTTGTTGGCAGCATCACTAGTTTTCCGGTTTCTCTCTCAGTTCTGATACAAAAATATTGACACAGAGTTGAAATTGTGTGTTATGCAGTAATGGCACAAAATTGCACTCTTTAGTGGACTAAGAGGAATGGAGGCTTATGTGGGTGCCTACCTTGCCGTTACACTCCATATATGTGATGCTCAGTTCTGTTGATGGAAGAGCTATTTTTAGGGCCATTTTGTGATTTTGCGAGGGCTCGAGTGCGAGTAAAGATTGTAAGTGGGATGTGGGAAAGGGGCTGACTGAAGTTTCATGCTGAAAAGCTCTCGCACTTCCTATCCGATGGAGATCTTTTTTGGAAGTCCAATCACTCTGGATACCTCTCTGTGCTGATGGCTTTGTATATATACAGTATGTTGGTGCCCAAATGTTTCCTGCAAAATGACCTCTTGTTGACAATTATCTGCTAAGCTATGAGATGGTAGGTGAAATCAGACTTTGGGATGTTTAGCGATGCTGTCCTACATGTACCGTGCTTTTATGTCAAGCTTCCACCAACCCATCCACCAGCCATCTCTCTCAGTAATAAAAATTATCGCTCGCTTATTCTGGGTAATCTCAGCACAGAGGATTACAATGTAGGGCCACACACTACTGTCAGGCGTGATGCTCAGTTTGTGTCACATTCTCTCTGCCTCAGGATGCCCGGGGAAAAGAATCAAAGGAAAAGTGGGCGAAGCCAAGGAACGTGGCAAAGACAAACAGAAGAGCAGTCATGAGAAGAAAGGCAAGTTAAAGAGTGAAACAGGGTCCTTATTGCAGCACCTCGGTAAGTCACTTGTCCATTGTTGTTTGAAGCAAAGGTGTTAAGGAATAGCATGCTTGTACTCTAGGGATTTCTGTCAGTTTGTCTATAATAATTCCCACATGACCCCAACTCCCATTGGAGTTAGTCCCTGGCCTCATGAAAGGGCGAGAGGTAAATCAGAGGGTATATCATCTCCTAGGATGCTTTCAGATACTTCCTGCAATGTCATAACATCGTGGGAGCAAGTTACCAATTGGCTGCCGCGTTTCGCCCACAAATATAGTCAATTCACTTTACAGTATATTCTGTGAAGCACTTTGAGAAGTCTAGAAGACCTATGATAATTCTATTATTCTAGGAACAACAACAATTTGCACTTATATAGCGCCCTCCCTCCAGGCCGTGTGACGTCTGGGAGAGCTTGATAGTTGAGTGAAAGCTGAGAAAATGACTTACTTTCGTGACCGAGATGGGTGTGAGATTGTATTGATATAGAAGTTGACTCGAGAGGGGAACAATTAATGACAGAATACCCAAGCACCCAGTAAACATTGCTATAGCTCTCTTTAAAATCTTTCCAAATTCAGATTCCTAATCTGTAGCAAATGATTCTTTGCTCTGTGTCCCTACCTCATTGTGGATAAGATCACCACAGACACCAGTGAGGGGAAACTTTCAGCCATCAGTCTAGGGTTTAGATCCAGGTCTAAATAGGGCTTTGCATTTGACCCAGATCTCCTGTTGTACCTTCCTGAAGTTGCTTGCCACTTTGTAGATGTAAACTCACCAACCCAATTCAACTTTCTGAACACACATGCCCAAAGAGACTCGAAGCAAAGAAGCCTAGAGAGAATGAAATTACTGAAGTGGATCAGGACTCATTGGCAGAAAGAGAGTGAGACGTTTTAAATGGATGTTATCAGAACTGGAGGGAAGTGACACGGTTTCACAATTTGCATCAGCGACACTAAATACGGAAGCAAGAAGCACACAGGTTGTATTAGCTGCTGATTTGCAATTTCAAACGCGGGCTGAAAAACACTCTACAAAAGCCGGATGTTGTTCAGCGTTCATGTCGAAGGTTGGAAAAGGCCACGGGAGAAGTTCTGAGTAACACTAGCCTACACACCACTCAGTGTGAAATGTACAAACTCCGACCAATGGAGTTGGATGGAAGTGGTGGAGGGACGGGATAAAGGGGAAGGGGGTGGGAGTTGTCGAGTTAAAATACCTGGAGGGTGTGTGTGATGGTGATAAAGAATCTTTGCAAGAAAGGTTTGCAAAGGAAATCCAGCGTGGAAATACGCAAACAGCCAATCCGTGCCAGTGTCTGTACTCCGCCAAAGTCTTCACCCATTCCTTATTCCCTCACTGACTTTTCTATTCCCCTCACTCTCAAGTAAAGGTCTAGTTTCTTCTTGAATGCACCTATACTATTTGATTCACTAACCGCTCCAGGCACAATCTCGCTACCCTCGGCGTGAAGCAGTTTCTCTTAAAATTCTCTTGTAGTTCTCCTAGTCTCTATTTTCTATTTGTTCCTCCTGGTGACAGACTATCCCCCAACTACTGTGAACGAACTATTTTCATGTCGACCATGTCCAACAACACACCTAACCTATCCGGTCTGTCCCGATAGCAGTAATCTGACAGCCCCGGCAACATCCTTGTAAACCTCCGCAGTAGTCTTTTTGTTGCTTGTGACTTGATTCTCGGGAGTGCGGAGACCAGAATTGGACCCGATGCACTACTCCAAATGTGGTCTGACCAAGGTTTTTGAACGTTGACAAGGGTGTGTGGTGTATGTGTACTGCATGAGCCAGATTTATCCCGAATAATGGGCGGAGCTGGTCAAACTGATGTTTGGCAGCCTACTCTCTGAGCTGATGAAACCTTTCATCATGCGATTCAGAGCTGGATAGGAGGCTAAATCACACGAATGAAACGTTAATGTTTTTCACTGTGTCGCTCGGTGTGTGTGTGTGTGTGTGTCTCTGTGTCTGTCTGGTAGCTTGACTGAGATCGGGAATGTCTCATTGGGGGAATATGACAAGCAATGCCGCCCCTGACCACTCGATGGCGCAGCATCAACACGCAGTGTCCGATCGCCTCTGTATAAAATCCCAATGCAAATAGAGGCTTGCGGCACACAAGACACGTGTCCAATCGCTTCCCAGCCATGGTTCCGGGCATCTCATCATACAACATAAGGAAAGGGTTACACGGAGAGAGAGAGAGAGAGAGAGACACTTCTGGCTTAAATTAATATGTCACTCAGTACGTTGCAAGGCAGAAGCAATTCCAAGTCTCTTTGGCCCCAGGTCCCTTTAAAGGAGGAATAAAGGCTTTAAAGGCTGGAATAAGCGAGTGGAGTTGAGTAAATCTGGTTTGCAGATTTGCTTGATGACTGGGATCGGTGTCGCTGTAGGTTTGACCTGCCCTCACCAGGGGAACCAGAGCTCACTTGAGCACCTGATCACAAGAAGCAGGACAGTCTTGCAATGTCAGAGAGGCCAAGCCATCCGTCTCCTGACTCGCTTGAGAGGTTTTAGGGACAGGGTTTTTTTTTTCAAATAATGTCCGCAATGCCCTCTTGACAGTTTGGGGCCTAGAAGACTTTGGGGAGACATTTGGGAAAATTAGTGGAGAAAGAAAGACTCGGGTTTCAGAAGGGTTAAAATTATTTTTCCTGTGATTTTTGTTTAACCTGGGTCAAAACAATAATAATAATAATCCCTCCAAAAAAACCCACAATAATATAATTGGTCATTTCAATCCATGTCTGTTTGTGGGGGACACTGCTTTGTGCAATTGGCTGCTGTGATTCGCCCACAAATATACAGTCAGTTCACTTTACAGTGTATTCCGTGAAGCGCTTTGAAACGTCGATAAGATGTGAAAAGCGCTACATCAAATGCAAGGAATATTATTATTGAATACAAAATATACAATCACTCCACTTTACAGTATACTGTCCCATGTTAAGCACCTTGCGATATCCTCTTGACGTAAAAAAGACGCCACATTAAATGTAATTATTCTGTTAATAAATGTCATTGTCATTTTTCCAGGCTCCATTCCATTCGACGGGGAGCTTCTGAAAAATTGGCTGGCACAGACTGTTCAGGTTAAGACAGAAAACCTCCTGAGCCACTGGTCATTAAATAGCAATCCAGGAAACGAAGAGACAACAAGCTTCCTCTCAGATGAACTGCTGCAGGACGAACAGTCATTACTAAGCATCGGTGCCATGAATCGTGCCATGAATACTCCAGCAGAACCATCCTACACTCCCAAGAAAAAGTCCAGACACAAACTAGGAGACAACAGCAACCCCAAATCCTTAAGGGATCGCACCAGCATTGTTCAACCCAAGAGTCTACACAAGAAGCAGGTTGACCATCCACAGGATGGCATCTTCTGGCCCGATTCTCCCAATGAACTTCAAAGCCAAGATATTTGCACAGAAGACTTAAAAGCCCTAGGTTCGAAGACTAATGGGAGTCACAAGAAGGCCGGCGAAGTGAGAAAGTCCAACAAGAAGCAAAGCTCTCATCATTCCTGCTCCAAGGCAGCTCTTCCCAACACATCACCCAACGGGAACACCGGACAGATCGGTGAACCATTGGATTGTTTTGTCTCTGCTTCACCCAAACCCAGCTCTTCAGTTAAAGTGCCTAACGCGTCCACAAACCCCAGGTCCTGGGTAAGTTTCAAAATCCCGAAAACGAGCCACAGGAAGTCGCAAGCGCAGAAGCAGGATTTGGGGAATGGGTTCGGACAGAGGGATGTGTGCGCGGACAGAGAGAAAAGGCCCAAAGAGCTATCCAAGGTCAAACTGCTCTTTGACAACGAGATGGACGGCTACTTCTCCGATGCTGAAATGAGCGACTCCGACTCGGAGTCCTCTGGTGACAGGAGCCTTCAGCGGATGAATGCAGATAATGTGGTTGTCCACCGGAAATGTGGTGGGGAGGTGGTAAGAAGGAGCATTCTGGCTTCTTAAAGCTTCCATGTTTTTTCGGGGGGAGGGGGTGGGTGAGTGGTTGGGGTGGAGGGAATGTGCACCTGGCTCAAGTCCTTGGTTTATAGCTCACTCTGATTTATGTTAGTAATCTGACCTAACTCATTGCCTACTCTGCAAGTACCAGTTTAATGGGTAAAGTTTCAGTGTCAGCAACTTCCTCTTCTCTGTCCTCCAGCTTTCGCGTGAACTAGAGGATCTGTGTCTGGTGAGCTTGTAAGATTCTAGTCAATAGAAGCCCTGTCAAATAGTATGTGACTTTCAAATACAGTAGTAATGTATCAACATGCACCTTGCATTGCTTTGCATAGTATATAGTGTGTAGTTTATGTTTTAGTGGATGTATTGGGAAGCTGTTATTCCCATATACAGAGAGTGGTTGGTGCCAGCCATGTGACTGCCTGTACTTCAGGTTTCACATTGTTGTGGTTATTGTCCCATCTACATTGTGTTGTCTGTATCGCAGTTGATACCAAGAGGCAAAAGTCTTACGTTACCTTCCAAGAAACTATACACTATATATTATAAAGATACCCAATAGAGCTGGCAGTAAGTTTAAGATGGTGATTGTTTGATTGATTGATTGTTTGATTGATTGTTTGATTGACGGATCAACAGATGTGGTATCAACAGAGTGAATCAGATCACTGTCTTATAACTCAACACTGGCCGCCTGCTATCCTACATTTGATGCACTCTGCTACTAATGGTCTAAACAGTGTCACATATACAGTATTCTAGGGGCGGCAACGGTTGTTGCTGAATCCCAGGTTGTAGTTTAGCTGTGATGACGATGATGATGATGATGATTTGGGAGGCTGATGGGACAACATCTAGCCCTGACCTTTGCATTTAAACAAACAAAAAACAAAACAAAAAAAATCCCATTTAGGTGATGGTGTAAAATATCGAATGTGCGAAAGAGGTGCAAAAAAAAACATTTCGAACACAGATAATCGATTTTCATGGCATTTACCCACTAAATAAATATAAAAGCACAAATAAACACTTGAGGGAAACAGTCACATTAAAAGGTGAAGTTACAGATTCAGATCTGCTTGGTGAAAGCGAACATTTTTTCTGTACATTTTTGAAATGTTAGAAAATGTCTAAATAGAAACCACAACAGTGTCTGATGTATTGATGTAATTAATAGGACTGTCACACCCAGTATTACACAGTGTATTATTATGTAATATTTAGCATTGTCTAAATCCACACCTCAAAAGTTTATTGATAGGTTTATTAGGAGTGTTGCATCTAGTAACACACTGTGTATTATAGTCAAGAGTGTTTTGTCCCAGTATCTCTGTAAAACAGAGTGCTTTATCATATTATCAGAGTGTTATACTCTGTAATACAGAGTGTATGAATACTCACTAAAAAACACATTTCCTATCATTTGACTTCATTATGGACAGACCCAGCAGCATAATATTATAGGACTCCCTCACCATCCCACCCCTACCCGTCTCCCCCCACCCTCTTCCTCCATCCCTACCCTAATTCCCCACACCCACCCTCTGGCCCGTGCAGTTACATGATATAGAGCTACACAGAGCTATTGGTCAATGCCAGGTGGTTCGTATTGAGATTTGAATCTTGCTGATAAATTTCCCACTAAGATCTTAAAATATATCTATTTAAACAAAAACGAGCAGTACCCTAGGAGTGCAATTTGACTGTGAGACTCTCAATGGTTTGAAGGTTTGTGTGATGCCCTCGCTCGCTCCTTGTCCTCATGCCCAGTTCTCTACAACTGGAAGCCAATATCAGCTACTCCCATTGAAGTAGTTCCCATGGGCAAAGTGACCCTAACCACGCCTAACTCGGATGCCCTGCGATCATTTTAATGTAAATTTTAATCGAACGAGAAATGAAGCAGAATGTTTTGTTATTACAACGCCGTGACCTTACAGCAAGCGGCAATGAAATTTGGTGTTATCTGATACAAAACAGGAACTTCCTGTCCTTAAATATCAAGGGTTTCCTGACAACAGGAGGCATTCACTAACCCTTAAGACAATTCAGTAGAATTACCCTAAGCCACACAGTTACAGCACGGCCAAGACACAGACTCTATGACTGAGCATCTTATAGTATTCAGCAAATATCCCTGCTTAACTAGCTACAATTACTAATTGAATTCCTCTGCACTTTAAGCAAACTTGTTTAAAATGAACACAAACCAAATCCACTTCACACTCCACTTTCCGTGCTACGAGAGAGATCTCACGTCAAGTAAAGTTCCACTCCGTTCACGAGGCGGTGAGTCGTGTCTCACACAAACCAAACGACCGAACGGGTGGAAGAAATCGGCAATGTTTTTTTGGAGGCAAAGGGAAAGTTTACTCGTGCAAATGAAGAATGCCATGAGAGAGAGCCGGAAAATTCGCTGGCAGTAATAAGCTACTTGCAGGTCAGATCTGTCATGGTTCAGCACTAATTCTGGGATCCACGGCCTTGAGCAGCCAATGAAACCCACAAAGTAAAGCAGCCCAGATAAGCCATGCCAGATATCGCATCACCCGTCTTAACAAAGTCCGAAGTTTCTGCTTCAAAACCAATTCTCAAACTTGGCAGTGTTTGTTTTGGTGGAGGGTTTAATATAAAAAAGAAAAGTTACAATCGCAAGATAAATTGTCAGATTCGTACAGGGTTTGTTGAGTTAACTAAGTTTAAAATGCAAGTTGGCATTTCTCGCCTGGAAGTCAAAAACGTTGACGGGTCTCGAACCCTTTGAATTGTGTTTAGATGTTTACTGTTGCCATCTCGCGGATGCTTGTTGAGTAGTGTAGTGATGTCCCATTGACACCCTGCAAGGTGGGACTCTTGTTCTGAATCGGGGGTTGGTTGACGCCTCGTAGATTGATGAGCGTCAATCTCGCCCCCCGCTCCCCCCCCCCTTCACGCGTACAGAGGCGGAGGAAGAACGCACACAACTTATATGTGAATATATTTGTTCAGGTTAAGAGGTTTATTTTTTGGTAATATCGAAATGTCTTGTGCCCATGTCGTGTCACGTGAGACACTGGAGTGAGAGGAAGAGTCAGCGCCTTCCTCATCACCGACTCCCTAAATTCTTCCCCTTTTTTGCACCTTTGCTGAGCGAGCATTCCTGCTTCATTTAGGCTGCACCTTAGACCCGCGTGGTACTGTCGAGGGTTACCTCTGTATTCCCACAAGTGTGTTCAGTAACCGGAAGAGTACGTCAGCAAAACACAAAACCATACTCATCCCATTTCAACCGCCTAGGTTACCGTTTCAGTTTACCTGTCCCTCCCTCCGCAGTGTGCGGATGCTCCGTTTGACTTGTTTAAAGGACACGGAATAAACGAAGGTTCAAAATAGCTGAGAGTTTAATAAAAACCCCAAAAATCTATTCAATCCAAGTGCGAGGAAATCTGGACATCAGTAAACTGGTGCCAATATCATAGGATGCTTCTGATGCATGATTGTTAATTGTGGACCAGACTTTTAGTTACGGATAAAGAGTGGAGACATGCAGCATACTGATTATTTTCTCCTCGCCTCATCGCAGAGATTGATCTGTTAGCCGTAACTGCAACAGGCCTTAGTGGGAATCCTAACTATGGCGTCCACTGCCGGAGATCGCAGTTCCAGAAGCAGACAGTTAAACCTTGATTGAAGCTTGAGGCTCTCAGTGACAATTCAGCTATTGTCCGACCTCAAACGAAATGTTGTCAAGATGCAGAAATCTCCAAACTGCTCCCCTCCCCACTTACCCTACACCTCATCCGCCCTCGCGATAGGTGTCATCATCACATTACTACACAACACAGTCAGGACGGAAATGTAGATGAGGTGTAGAACTATTCAACAGGACCCAACAAACTATATTCTCAAATGGAGACAAATATTTTCAATCTGTGCTTTTGTTTTTCTCCCATGAAGCCATGATCTTATTGGATGGTGGGGCAGGCTCGATCGAGGGACCGAATAGCCTACTCCTTCTTATGTTCTCATGCTCTAAGCCGATCCATAACGAACACAAAGTTTATTCAGAGTAAAGTCGCTTCATTGCTTTAAGGGTTAAAGGGTCTGGATCCTAAATCGTAGACTAAGAAACAGAAAAGCTTCTGCAAAGATCCTCTGTTAATATTTGTTCAATGTTTGATAGATAATAAGCAACTCAACAACATAGGAATGTCCTGATAGTAAAATGATCACGGATTAGCACAATATGAAGCTGTGATTATTGCACTGTCTATATATATGTTGTACTATTAGTGAAGCATGGCTATTGTGGTAGCCATTGCTGACAGGCAGGATTTCAGTATAATGAAGTGCTTAATGAACCTTTCACCTCAGTACGAGAAATAGTGTTTTTTGATAGAATACAAGGCCAAAGTGTTGCAAAGACGAGAATGTAACCTGGGGTTAGTTTTACTCCAGTACTCTTTTATGGGTCAAATAGACAGTCGTTGGGAGCAAAATCCTCTGATTTAATGGTGCCTTGATGGTGATTTAATGCCCTTATTGGGGTTCCAAAGTACAGTACTGAGCCCTTGATTCACTGGACAGTGACAGGCTGGACACGGATGGTAGTCAGTTACAAAAACGACAAAATTTCACTTGTACATAGCGCCTTTCACGTCAGGAGGACGTCCCCAAGGCGCTGAGATACACCTCGGTACACACTCTAACAGCCGTGCAGGTCACTCACTCGCTCGCTCGCTCACTCACGTCTGGGCGTGGAGAATAGGAACCACAGTGAGACATGAGAAGATCGGAAACATTTCTTTTGTTCCAAAACGAAATGAACTGGATGTTTTATGACTAATGTCCGTGGATTGCTTTTCGTTCCTACGAAATTCAAATTAGCCTGTTCGAGGAGGGCGGCGTTTGCTGGATGAAACTACTATGTTAGCGGCACCCTGATCGATCTGTGAGCTTTTTATATATTCTGGCCCTTTCAAAGATTGCCCACCCTTATACAGTAATTCCAAAGGAAACTCTGTCGTGAAAAATTCCTTCCGCGCTCATTGTATCAACTCCCCCGGTGATTCACGTGTAACGTTTCATCGTAGCAAAGGCGATGCAAAGTTATTTGTCGTTCCAAAAGACATCAAACAATCAGCGGATATTTGTTCTCATCAAATCTACTTCCTTTTTCTTAAGTATTGGCTTAAACCAAGAACTATTGACTGTTGAGAATATTGAGATTTGAATTGATTTGGAAAAAAAAAGTGTCTTTATTGGGGGGAATCTATGGGAGAAATACCTCTATTTTCTTCTTCAATTCCGCTGTTCGTCCCAGCCACACATCGGCCGAGAGGACCTTGGTTTCTGCCAAAGCAAATGCTGCTCTGTTTTGGCCGTTACATTATAAGTAGCATTACAATGGCCAAGGGCAAAACTCTTCCATTCCATCCCCTCTTCTTAAGGCTTCCACACAATGGCTCCCCACAACACTGCAGTTCAGGTCAGCAGCTGAGTGGTGCGTGGGTCAATAATCTCCTCGCTCACCTCATCTAATTGTCGTAACACTGTGATAGTCCTTCATTTACATTACTGCACTTAAACGTTCAGTTCGCATAGACCGATAGCTAACCATTCTATGCAGACTTACTGCTCTGTATTGTTTGCACACAGATTAATGAACCTATTAATTCAGTGTTTGATGAGAGCATACACGAGAAAGATAATTATTCGCGCTTTGTATCAGTCCGGGTTTTGGTGGCTGTTCTGTGCGTGTTCATGTCTCCCGCCCACTGACATTTCCATTCCGTGCGCTTTCCTCCCACACAAACCCTACCATCTGAAACTTGACTGACACAAGCCGCTCAGCCACATGTTTTCAGACCAAAAGAACAGGGCCAGAGAGAAAAAGCACATTGACTGACGTGATCCGGGAGGAATGCAGAGTACAGTACTCTTAGACTCTTACGGTGTCTGTGTGTCCTATCCCGTTAAGCCTCCTTATCAATAGATGCTTCACATACTCCCTCTAGTGAATAGTTCAGTGTTTAACTTCAGGTGTGCCCACAAAATGCTTAGCAGAAAACTAAGTGAAAGTGCGTTTCCCCCTTTCTCCGAAGTGTACCAGGCATTCGTGCATTTCATATCAATCAGTACGTAATCTATTCATCGCTTTCAGTGTTATTTTTTTGTGTGTGTGCGGACGCTTGCCATTTGGTCCACATCTTCCTGTTTGGTAACCAATTTCTCACCGATTTTATACACAGTCCGTGGAAACTCTCCGTAGAACTAATATTGTATTAGATTCTAGTCAATTTCCCACCGCACATATGATTTCTGCATGTTGTTGCCTTATGTATCTCTTTTCACGATTCAGGAACTGTTCCAAACTGTACAGCTAAACATTCACATATCATTCTCATTGTTTCTGAGAGCTTTGTCTTGCGACTAATCAGTTGATGTGGGTGGTGGAAGTACTGTAAGATTTGCTGTATAAACGGCACTTAAATTTATTTAGATTTAGCGACCAGTGCGAATTATACACCTGATTTTGCGGTAAACGCCCTTCAGGGAAACCGTTTTTAAAATAAGAATAAAATAAGGACTGTCGGATATTAAATAGTGACTTGTTCTGCAAACAAGCAGCAAATGTTTTTGTGTGTGGTTTTCCCCCCCCCCCCCCCCCCCCCAACTCTCATAGTGTCAACCGCATTCATTAATCCATATTCCCCCAAATGTTCCTTCCGTTTTGTGAGTTGCCCCGGAATTGTAAACGTTTCACAAATATGATTTGTGAAGAAATCAAAAGACTATTTTTGGAGGAGATACCTCACCCGTTTGATTTTATTGTTTGATGAAAGCATTCCAGACCTTTCTAAGGCCTTAGTAAACATGTACAACATGTGTTTTGTTGATAGTTTCTTAAGCGACCGTCACCGGCTTGCCCACGAAGCTGGCGAGGTGACAAAACTCGACTGTGCTGAGTTTGTGTGTGTGTGTGTGTGTGTGAGAGGGGGAAGCAGTGGGGAAATCTCTGTCACAGTCTTCGTAGCGGCGACCGTTTGGAAGAATTTTAAAGTGCATTTCAAGCCTCTTCAAAGCCATGTTTTAAATGTCACAATGGGCACATAGGAACCCCAAAACATATCTTGTTGAGGAAGGCCACATTAATCCTTGTTGCAGGCAGCTCCTATTCCAGGAACCTTGCCCGCCACCGACTATCACACAGCCTCAATAAGACTTGACGATTTAGTGCCAAATGTTGAGCTAATTTTGTGTGTACAATCCTAATGCAATCCTTGCATTCGATGCCTTTTGCATCAAGAGTGCTGTAACAGTAAAAGGCAGTGACTATTTTTGTGGGCACAGGGAGGCTAGAGGAAGATAAAGGAAGCTTTAAAACGTCCTGACACCAAAACCTAAACGGCCTAATCGGAGTTGAAAGCATTTCCTTCCCCACCGCCCCAAAATGTTTCATTCCCCATCCTCTCACTTGGACTGATGAAAAAAAATTAAAAAAACAATATTAAATGATGAAATGTGACGGCAGAGAGAGACCAGAAATCCGGCTTTAGGAATTCTATTTTTTCCAAAAGACCGTAGCGTAAGTAAGCCGTTCATTTTAGTCTTCTCTCACCCATCCGTATTGCCATCTAAGTGTAACTTCTGGAATTCCTCGCCATATTTTAAAATGTTTTTTTGTTTGGAGTCCTTTCTCTTCTCCCAACAATGTCAGGTGGGGGAAGAAATGTTTGCTCAGTACAGCTGCCCATTCTTGTAGTTGGAACAGTATAGTTGATACGTGAGGGTTGGTACACAAGTTGTAAACTCACTGAGGTATTATAGTAATGTTACATCTAATCTTGAGCGATTTATTGCACAACTGTTGGCTGACTCCACTAGACAACAGCCTCGCAATTGCTCACTTTATCTGTTGTTATCATTTACACTGGTTTAACTTTCTGGGTGATTTGATTTGAGTTGGTTTGGATATTCAAGGCCCATTGTGACATTCCGTTGCCGCAAATTGAACGGCAAAAATATCTTATTGAAAACAAGAAAACCTAAAACACTTACGTCGCTCGATCAGGAAAGGTTACAAACAAATTGCCCGGTGTGTCCAGCCGGTGTGATGTTGGTTTGATGTCGATTCCCAGTTACTTTGATAATCGGACGTTTGCACTAGTTATTGCAAGTCGAATCCCGCGCGGCACTGCAGGGCATTTGATCTCGGGAGTCATTAAAACACGTCTTCTAGCGAGCAATCGAGCCAGGTCACAATAGCAATCGACGCAAATTTATTCTCAAGAGATTGACAAAGAGTACGGGAATTTCAGGAACAAGAAAGGCAGAATCATTTTCCGAAATTATAATAGTAATAATAATTGTATTATTGTAGTTTCTGAAATAGAGTCAGGCTGAGACTCTGTGCTTTACGTAATTACTTGTAAAAGGACAGGATAGGTTTGGTAATGTAGCATAGACAGATAGAGATTAACACAATACAGTAGATAAAAACTTTTCCATATTCAGGCTTTAGGCTCTAGTTACCTACAGTACGGAAGAAAACAGAACCTACTGAACACACTGCCTTCTAACTATCGCTTGTTTTCAATGTGCTTACTAAATGGTTACAAATATATCCTCAATGGCGTTTTTTGAATACTGTATTCCAACCCTAGATCACACTGCCTGCCCAGTAGTATCTTCCATCATTATGTACTCATTGCAGGATACGCAAAGGAAGAGAGGATTTGGTGGTGTGGGTTCACCGGGTCGAGTTGCTTCCTGCACCACATGTTCAAAAAAAATTCAATAAAAAAAATATTAACAACTCAAAAAAACATGAACCGCGGGGAAATCGCACAACAACTGTGGCAAGATGAAGGCCTTTTGTGTCTTTTGTTTCAAAGGAAAAAAGCGATGTGCCATTTGTTAATAATAAAAAAGAGAGAATAATGGAGATGATATATATATAAGAGAAGAAATGCTATTTTAAATTATTTTTTGGCTTTTTTCGCAATATTTATTTTCTTGTATTAGAGTACTTATAAAAAAAAATCCTTTGTAGAGAAGAAATGTATTTTCCATTAGTGCAAAAGAAATCGTATAAACTGCAAAACCTATAATCTTTTGTACATTTTCCATGTCAGCAAAACTTTTGAAAAAGCAATATGATGTACCAGAAGTTGTTTTTACTTTGTGCAATTTGCATTGCTGTTTGGTGTCGACTTGAAATCAATCAGTCCTCAAGTTTGTTTGTTCCCCTTTGGAATCAAAATTTGAGCGCAAAGTTGCACTTCGGAGCCTGAGAGAGCGCGCGGAGAGAGAGAGAGAGAGAGAGAGAGAGAGAGAGACCTTGTACAGAGACAGCGATTACTAAGTTTGACAACTTGGCATTTGTCAGTTCATTGGCAGCATACAATTAATAAAGCAGTGTTTTACAAGTAACGTGTTTGTGGTCTTTACTCTTTCTTTCCTCAGCCATCTTTTATCCTGGATGGAAGTCACACAGTTCCACAGGCGCAAGTAGTCCTCTACCAACTTGCTGGCAGGTCAGGGCGAAACCTTGGGCAAGTTTCCTTACTCCACACATACGCCTGATAATAATCACTCAAAAAATGGTCATTTCAATCCACGGCTGTTTGTGGGGGACGCTGCCGCGCGCAATTGGCTGTCGCGTTTCACCCACAAAAATACAGTCAATTCACCTCACAGTAAATTCTGTGAAGCGCTTTGAGACATTTAGAAGATGTGAAAGCTCTACATCAAATGCAAGGATTATTATTATTATTTGTGGGGGGAGAGGAGAGAGAGAATTACAACAGAGTCCAATGCGAGCCAAACACACACTTGCACTTTCCAGCAAGAATCACTTAAAACAAACAATGGCTTGCAGTTATACAGTGCCTTGCTATCTTCTGTTAATGTTACCTTCACGCCATTACTGTATACAGTTAGAAATCAGGTAACTACGTAGTATTTTGATAGTGAAAATGCAAATTGCGACCAGGAGCCAGTTTGAACAAGCAACTCCGTCAAAGCAGCTGAGCTCAATCTACTTCCAGTGCAAAACTAGCAAGTCAGTCAGTAAGTTATTAACTTATTGAAACCTTCTATACATATTATTATTAACCTGTAATTTGCTTCGGAATTTGCACTTGGTCTTCGAGGACGTGATATCAAATGCAAGTACTTTTTATTATGATTATTATTATGAAAGGTTGATACTCTCTCATTAGTGTTGGCACACCAACAGCGTGATGAATATGGTTGATGTTCGGGCGAGTGGTGTTTGGAATGGATCCCCTTTTGCTGCCAAAGTCGCTGCTCAGGTCAGTGGAGTGTTAAACCGCTGGCGTGATGTCAGAGCCTTTGTACCGTCGCCCAAATTAGCATTGATGGGCTTTGCAATGGGTCCCACCAGCAGCCCTGGGCAAGCAACTGACTCACGGACATTAAGCGAGCGAGCGAGGGAGGGAGGAAGCGAGGGGGTGGCACATGTGGAGTCCTGTAGCTCAATGGTTAGAACATTCATC
Organism: Hydrolagus colliei; assembly: GCA_035084275.1. NCBI lineage: Eukaryota > Metazoa > Chordata > Chondrichthyes > Chimaeriformes > Chimaeridae > Hydrolagus > Hydrolagus colliei. Next base: position 1,674,447 of record CM068752.1, on the reverse strand, counting down.
TAACAAGCGTGAGACCTGTGTTCGAATCCAGGCAGGTCAGGGCGAAACCTTGGGCACGTTTCCTTACTCCACACACACACACGCCTAATAACCCTCAAAAAAAAAACACAATAATAAAATTGTTCATTTCAATCCACGACTGTTTGTGGGGAACGCTGCTGTGCGCAATTGGCTGCCGCGTTTCGCCCACAAAATAGACAGTCAATTCACGTTACAGTATATGCTGTGAAGTGCTTTGAGACGTCAAGAAGACATGAAAAGTGCTATATCAAAATGCAAGGGTATTATTTTATTATGGATATAGTGAACGAGGAGGAAGTCATTGGGATCAGACATTGTTACACTCTGCAGAGGAAAATAAAAATTCAATGGGCTCCACGACACGGCTTCCTTGTAACAGTGTAATTTCTGTGATTCGATTTACAGCTCTCCTGACCTGCAGTCAGTTACACAGAGCTACCCATGCCTGAAAGATGGCTAACTGTGTACTTACAACCTTGTCACACTCCAAATGATCCTTGTCAACCATCTGTAGGTTTATTTTTCGCGCAGTTCACTCCTGCCTACAGACACTTGAGTGGGTGCAGCGAGCACTAATTGGCCGGAGAAGTAATTAGTGACAGGGTCCCGGGGTAACATCAAAGTATTGATGTGGAACGACAAGCTCCCCGAGCCTTCAGGGTTTGCAGAATTCTTCTTGCCTGAATAAATCCATCACCCAGAAATAACACATTTGACCGTGAAAGATATTCAAGATCTGCACGGCATCCCATAAATAAACTAACACCGACCTCACCAAACACTCTCGGAAACGCCAATCGAGATCATCGCAAACGTCAATAGCGGCTAACGCTGGCCTTACATAACTGGTAACTAACCATTAATGTTACACAGCCCAGACAGATGCACGTTTAAGTCTTACTTTCTGCCTTCAGAATTGAGTTCATTTGTTCTCGATACTTTTTTGGGGGAAATTCCCATGCCCTTGGCTCAAACAGTTCACTGGTTCCCACAGCTGCAGGGTGTCACTGGAGTGTGTTACGTGGCAACAGGATTATCGCGAGATCACAAGAGCAGACTTTAATCGGTTTAACAAGTCCAGCTAAACCCTGACGGACCAGGGTCATCAAATAGGAGTCGGAGATTTTGTCCCCATTGCTCCCTCCTCCGCTCACTGATGTCCCAACCTCCACTTACTGTCTGTGGTATCTGCTGGAGATCCCACACTGAAGTGTGACCTCTGTTTGCCGAGATGAACAACAAGTCCACAGCACGTGATTTCTGAAACCAGAGGGAAGAAAGAATTAAGCCTCTACATTTCTTTTAAAGGTATTATTACCCCTGGGAAAGGCATCCGACAATCGACCAACAATCGGGTTCCTACTTACTGCTAGGTAAACAGGGGCGTGTGGAATAAGGAAACTTGCCCAACGTTTCGTCCTGCTCAGGAATCGAAACCAGGTCCTCTCGCTTGTGAAGCGAGGGCTCTAACCGCTGAGCTACAGGACTCCACTCGCACACATATGCTCTACGTATAGTTTTCCTCCTGTGCTGTCTTTCATAAGTCGATTGAAGTCAAATATTTTCTTATAAAATCAAACAGTGATTTTCTCTGTGTATCGTACACATTGTCACTGAAGGGACCCGGAGATTTTAATTACCAGCTCCATCCAGTGGTTATTATGAATCGAGTGGTTAGAGCGCTCGCCTTACAAGCGTGAGACCTGTGTTCAAATCCGGGCAGGTCAGGTCAGGGCGGAAACCTTGGGCAAGTTTCCTTACTCCACACACACACACCTAATAATAATCCCTCCCAAAAAAACCACAATAATAAAATCGGTCATTTCAATCCACGACTATTTGTGGGGGACGCTGCTGTGCGCAATTGGCTGCCGTGTTTCGCCCAGAAATTTACAGTTAATTCACTTTACTGTATATTCTGTGAAGCGCTTTGAGACTTTTAGAAGACGTGAAAAGCACTGTATCAAATTCAACGATGATTATATCATTATAAGGGCGCTATATAAATGCAATATGTTGCTGTTGTTGTTTCACGGATTCAGACTGAGAGGTATAGGCACTTGAGGTATATTAGTGGACCCCGATCAGTAATATGGATTGATGTCTGAAGTCAAACATTTGGTGGATTTACCAGTATTTGGTTTGAACATTTAACAACTGCAACCAATTATATCCTTACACCCTGCGTCTAAGTCAATAACTATTAACTGTCTGATTAACTTGTGTACTAGATTGGACTATGTTCTACAGCTTCTAAGAGCCAATGATTAATTTACTATAGTGTATAAGGTTCGGGATCAATATTAGCAACGTGACTGTGAATTACGAATGACACCAACTCCCTTTAAGAAGACAGTGTTGTTTGCAAATTTGGTCAATCTTATTGCACATGCCTTTGAGAGAGTTTCCTCAGGAGTTCAACTGTAATCAGTGCTTTACTCTGCCCAGTGCATCTCATCGATAATGACTGAGAGCAACCATGCCAACACGAAGATCTAGTGACCGCTGAGCCTAGTGTGGCCTCGATGTGGACTTGTAGCTCTTGTAGCTCAGTGGTTAGAGCACTCGCCTTACAAGCGTGAGACGCTGTGTTCGAATCTAGGCAGGTCAGGTCAGGGTGAAACCTTGGGCAAGTTTCCTTACTCCACCCACACGCACGCTTAATAATAATCCCTCCAATAAAATTGGTCAATTCAATCCCACGACTGTTTGTGGGGGACGTTGCTGTGCGCAATTGGCTGCTGCGTTTCGCCCACAAATGTACAGTCAATTCACTTTAGAGTATATTCTGTGACGCGCTTTGAGACGTCTACCACCCCCCCAGTTAGCGATCCATCAATCGACTAACAATCGGGTTCCTACTCACTGCTAGTAACACAGAAGCGTGTGGAGTAAGGAAACTTGCCTAAAGTTTTGTTCTGCCTGAGAACAACTGCACATTACATAACAGTAGATTGCACACAGATAATTACTGACAGCCTTCAGTGTTTCCCAGCCAAAATCGTTTCTGCTGGAATTGTGTGCGAGGTAGAGTATTGGGTAATTTGATTCCTAATTTGACCCCTTTGAGTAGAGTACAGAAAAGTATTTCACTGACATCCATATTTCAGAACGTCAGCATCTGGTAACAACTTTTATCTCAAAGCGCTTTGAGACATCGATAAGATGTGAAAAGCTCTATATCAAATGCAAGGATTATTATTATTAAAGCGATTCACAGAATATCAATATACATAAAATATTTTCTACAGAATATTTTTATATGTGTATAAATATACAGAATATTTTAATATATAGATAATATATATATAGTGCCTCTGTGAGATTGTGTGAATCTGGAACTCAAAAGCCCTCGCTCTCTAACCCAAATGTAATTGGATAGAATCACAAATCCAGCTCTGTGTTTTGCAGCCAAAACAAACTTGACACCAAAGTTGACTGCACATTCCATTGGGTTTCGCTGTGTTGTCTTGCTCAGTAAGTAGAAGTTGTGCTAACACAAGGAAGGTCTTCTCGCTCTGGTCAAACTTGATGAGGTGGGCACAGGTCCATGTTCATACAGAACCATATTCCCCAAGTCAAACAGTGTTTAGTTCCCTTGGACACATGTGAGTATGAACAGATCTTCACACTGCGCATCTGACACGAGTGATTGATACTTCTTGCTTCTCTTCTACTTCTTGTTCTCTTGCAGGAGCTCCTGTAGCTCAGTGGGTTAGAGCGCTCGCCTTACAAGCGTGAGAACCTGTGTTCGAATCCAGGCAGCTCAGGGCGAAACCTTGAGCAAGTTTCCTTACTCCACACACACACACACAGACACGCGCCTAATAAAAATCCCTCCAAAAAAAGAAACACAATAATAAAATTGTTCACTTCAATCCACCACTGTTTGTGGGGACGCCGCTGTGCGCAAATTTCTCCCCCAAATATACCGTCAATTCATTTGGCAGTATATTCTGTGAAGCGCTTTGAGACGTCTAGAAGACGTGAAAAAGCATGATATCAAATGCAAGGATTGCAATATTATTATTATTAGAATGATGATTCTCTAAAATATTCCAACTGTCATATTTTGCTCACTCGATGAGTAAGTCACCTGTTCACAGGAGCGAAACAGGTTCACAGGTTGACTGGTCTGTTACAAACCGTCACTCTCAGGGCGAACACGACCTGTCAGACAGACGACGGGAGTCGAGGTGATCAATAATAATTAACGTCCAAAACATTGCGAGGATTCTGTCAGACGGCTGGGAGGCATAAAGTGACTCAGCGCTCAACAAGCGAGTTGGAATCCGCTGTAAATGAGAAGCCGGCTGTACGCAGTCTTATGCCGGACGTCTCTCAAGTGTGTGGCAAACATCATCAGAAGCAAAAGGTTGAGAATAAAGATGTTAACAGGTATTAATAGTAATGACTAGTCTCCTTGGGGGAGGGGGAGGTGGGGGTGGGTGGGTAGGGAGGATATGAGTTGGATCTCCTTAGAGTTGACACGCTTAGCAACGGAACGTCAGAATCGAACCAGCTCCCTCTCTAGGTCTCTGGTAGGCTGGTTCCTGCAAACCAAACCCCTTAGTGGAGAGGATGGTCCCAGTTGGACAAGCAGAGAGATAGCTTGGCCAGACAGCCACATCAATGGCACGCGAGGCAGTTTTAGCTGGTTAGACTCCAGCGGTTAGCCCAACACACACTCTGGGCTCCCACCTCAAGCCTTGCCTCTCGTCAACCTTTCCAGAATTAGGTGAACAGGCTGTGTCCCTCCAGGGGGAGAGAGAGAGAGGGTGTGTGTTCTGCTAACTCTCTCCCTCCCCTCCTAATTCTCTCCCTCTCTTCTCCCCCCCCCCCCCCACCCTTGCTCGGGTCCCGATCTGCCTGTTCAGCGCCTTGGGACGTCCTCCCGACTTGAGAGGCGCTCTAGAAATGTAATGTTTTTGTTTTTCCCTTTCCCAAGCCCAGAGACACTTGAGGTTAAATGTCATCTTCTCAACATTATTCACGCTTTGGTTTTGAGGTTTGTAGCCCTGTCTGCCTTATAAATGATTACTGTAGTTGCATTGACCCCGACTGCAACATTTAACTGCCTGAACATCCTGTCTCACACCAAATCTGCTTCAACCCATTTTCAACAGATGACTCACCATCTCCTCGCGAGCCAGTTTTGTGGTCGATTTTTAACCTGTCGCAAAACGAATGCCGTGAAAAACCTCCAGCGATCCTTAGGCCCAAATCCGCTTCTCAACGAGAAATCGAACCTTGACATTTTTTTTTTTCATCGGCTGGAGTCGAGCTTTAAGAGTTTCAAAGCTTCGAAACTCACTCCTCATCTCGTTTTAATATTACAACCTGCTGTGAATTCTGGGCACATTGCCGGACTGACGTCCGATGTTTATATTACAGGCTCGAAATCCAACAGACTCAATTTCTGTGGGCCCTCGATTATACACTGGACGGGACCGTCGACAAATTTAGACAGCTGACATGATTTAGTGGTCAACAAGCCCCTCGAAATTCCTGTGAGGTTTTTTTGCACTTGTTCATAAACAACACCAGGGCAGCAGAAGGCACGATCGAAGAGGAGGGTTTTGAGACCGGAGGCAAGGGAGGAAAGGGAGCGAGGCGAAGGGATTGTGAGATGGAGTTCCAGAGTGTGGGGGCAGAGAGGCTGACGATTTAAGGTTCAATCGGCAGCTTAAAATTAAACTTCTCATTTTCAGCGTATTCCTGATCATTGAGTCACATTCAGGCTGCCAGCTGTTTGGAAAGATCCACGTAACATTCAGATCCACCCCATCAGCGAATCTTTAATGAGCCTTATTCATTCTCTTATGTTCTATATGTCACTTACTCAAAATAATAATAATAATCCTTGCATTTGATATAGCGCTTTTCACGTCTTCTAGACTGTGTCTCAAAGCGCTTCACGGAATATATTGTAAAGTGAATTGACTGTATATTTGTGGGCGAAACGTGGCAGCCAATTGCGCACAGCAGCGTCCACCACGAACAGTCGTGGATTGAAATGACCAATTTATTTTTGTTTTGAGGAATTATTATCAGGCGTGTGTGTGGAGTAAGGAAACTTGCCCAAGGTTTCACCCTGGCCTGCCTGGAATTGAACCCAGGTTCTCTCGCTTGCGAGGCGAGTGCTCTAACCACTCAGCTACAGGGCAATGAGTTGCATGTTACAGAGTTATGTCTGACGCAAATTCGGTTTCTTTGTGGTAGATGTTGGCTTCAGTTCCCAACAAACAGAGAAATCCTTATCGGTTAATGACATGAAAACTCGTCAAAATCATTTCCCCCAAAATGAAAGTATGTCAGTCCAATCCGAAATCACCACATCTCGCCAACACATAATCCACACAAAACCTCCTCCTCCTCGTCCTCCATTGTCCAAACATTAGCACGACCAGTGCTAACCCTCAAATTGCCATTTTATCATCATTTTAGTGCGTTTCGCCCACCAAACTCCTGTAGCTCAGTGGTTAGAGCCTTACAAGCATGAGTCCTGTGTTCGAACCCAGGCAGGTCAGGGCGAAACCGTGGGCAGGTTTTGATACTCCACACACACGCCTAATAATATCTCCATAAAAAACACAATAATGAAAATTGGTAATTTCAATCCACGGCTGTTTGTGGGGGCGACGCTGCTGTGCGCAATTGGCTGCCACGTTTCGCCCACAAATACACAGTCAATTCACTTTACAGTATATTTTGTGAAGCGCTTTGAGACGTCGATAAGATGTGAAAAGCGCTCTGTCAAATGCAAGGATTATTGTATATTATTATAAAACATATAGTCAATTCGCTTTTCAGTGTGTTCTGCGGAGCGCTTTGAGACGTTTAGATAAGGCGCGTGAGGAGAGGTAAGGTTAAGCTCAGTAACTTGTTGAGATGCGTCACTGACAGCGGCCGAACCCCTGGAACCACAGAGGAGGAACTGACAACAACATTGACAACACATGAGATTTATATACAGGGCCTTTCAAGTCAGGAGGACGTCCCAAGGCGCTGGACAGGTAAGGGATCTGCACTGAGCTGGGGTTCGGGAGGGCGGGCGGCGTAGTGGTAGGGGTAGGCGGGTGACCAAAGGCACGGTCGAAAAGGAGGGTCTTGAGACGGATCTTGAAAGAGGCAAGGGAGGGGGGCGAGGTGGAGAGACAGACATGGGCTGGTGGGGAAAATGAGGAAACGTTCAACAGGGTAAGACTCTGATTTACCTGCGGCAGAGGAGAGATATTAGCAGGAAATCTCCTAACAGATATTGAAGCCGAGAGAAAAAGGTGTCATTTTAGTAGTCTGGCAGCACTCCCAATGATAAGGGTTGAATTGGCCAGTGAGTTAAGGCATCTCACTGCCAACCATTAATAATCCCTCCTATATACATATATATATCTATATATATATACATATATTTATTTATATATATCTATGCTATATTATATATATAACAATAATAATTTGGTCACTCAATCCATGACTGTTTGGGACACTGCTGTGCGCAATTGGCGCACAAAATACACAGTCGATTCACTTTACGGAACATCCTTTGAGAGGATGCGCTTGGAGACGTCTCAACAACGTGATAAGGCGCTTTATCAAACACAAGGATGATGATGACTACTGCCCTGCCCTGGAATCGAACCCAGGTCTCTCACTTGCAAGGCGAGTGCTCTAACCACTGGACTCCACCAATGACTTCACCTGCCAGGTGCCAGGTATCGAAAGCTTCCATTTGATTTTCAGTCCTTTTTTTAAAAAAAACTCTCTTTGTATTTGCATCATAATAAATAATAAGAATAAGCTGCTGCCTTTCCGCCACAGTATACACAGTCACTACACTCTGAGTATAACCTGCCAAGCACTTTGGGACGTCTCGGAGACGTGATAAGGCGCTATATCAAAGGCAAGATTTATTCTGAATATTATTATTACCTTCCAACTTCAAACCTTGCATTAACCTGTTTGTTTTTTCCTCCTCTCGTGTTACTCTGTGGGTCAGAATTGGGCCAGGAATTATAGCACAGAGAACTTCCCAAACAGCTCACCAAACTGGTGAGAAACTGGTTTTTAGAAACGATATGAATGTTCTTGGATTCTATAATTAGCACACACCGTATGCTAAAAATAACCACAACTTCCTCCTATCTCTATAAATAACCCCGGAGTTTCACAATGGACCGTTCAACTAACTTTCAACTGTGACTTCATTTGGATGTGGTATTCTGCAAACAAACACATTCGAAAAAAGTTCAAGAGTTAGAGCCCTATATCTCTCGCCGTTCCTCTGCAAAGTATTTCGCCCTCAAATACACAGTCAATTCACGTTACAGTATATTCCGTGAAGCGCTTTGAGACGTCGATAAGATGTGAAAAGTGCTACATCGAATGCAAGGATTATTATCGATGTGGATCACCTTTGGCCTTTTCCATCCATTTTTTTTTTCTCCTCAAATTTCTCCCTCTGCCGAAAGCGTTTAATTCCTAAATTCATATTTTTCCTTCTGCCGAGATGGATGTGAACTACCTCATGGCTTTAAGTGGCCTTTTCTCCCTCCAGAATATGAAGCATTTTTTCCTTTTTAAGGAAAAATTCAACGTCAAAGAAAGAATACTTTTGTGTCAAGGCTTTCGCTTATCCCTGATCTCCCAACACTTACTAGCCCCTGTAATCTCCGCACTGGAGCATTTGGGAAAACTATAAAAGCAATGAGAAATATCAGTGTGTTTTTTTGGCTCTTTGATGTCTCACTCGGTTGATCTAGATCCCCATACTATTTGTATATGCTGTAATCGATTGTATAAAGTGAATTGACTGAATGCTTTGTGGGCGAAACGCGGCAGCCAATTGCGCCCAACTGTGTCACACAAACGCTCGTGGATTGAATGAAATAAATAAAACAATAAAAAAATGTTTTAAAAGGAATTGTTACCTCCTGGAAAAGTGATCAATTGATGAACAATCGGGTTCCTACTTACTGCTGGTAAACAGGGGCGTCTGGAGTAAGGAAATCAGCGCAACATTTCGTCCTGCCGGGAATCGAACTTGGGGGTCTCGAGAGCGCTCTAACTATTGAGCTCCAAGACTTAAACATAAAAGGCTTGTACGTGAGACGAAGCAAGCACTCCCAGGTCAGCATGGGCCTTGCCTCAGGTATTTAGCATTCTTGAGCAAAAAAAAAGCAAGGGCGAGTCTGGTCACAATGTGTAGCAGGCTGTAACCGTTCGGTGTGTTAAAGGTTGTCTTAGAGACACAGGGTCTAAATCAGCGATACATTTCTGTGAGTTGAGCCGCCTCTCACCCAGTATTTGCAAGTCTTGCACTGAGATAAGAGCCGGGACTTTCAAGAGCTGCTGTGGGCATTCGAGCTGAGATTGTGCTGTGATAATAATACTAATAATAATTCTTGCATTTGATATAGCGCTTTTCACGTCTTCTAGACTGTGTCTCAAAGCAAAGTGAATCGACTGTATATTTGTGGGTGAAAGGCAGCAGCCAATTGCGCACAGCAGCGTCCCTCACAACAATCGTGGATTGAAATGATCGATTTTTTTTGGAGGGTTTATTATCAGGCGTGTGCGTGGAGTAAGAGAAATTGCCCAAGGTTTCGCCCTGACCTGACCTGACCTGCCTGGAATAGAACCCAGGTCTCTCGCTTGTGAGGCAAGTCTTTCCAACCACTGAGCCTCAGGACTCCGCGAGTAGCAGAAGAAATAACGACCTGGTGGGGCGACAACCTTGGATTGATATGAACACAAAAATACCTCCTGAAGTTGCTGAAGCCCTCGCTGGCGGCTGGCGTTTTCTTTCAGTCGCAACCGAACTCTCCGACGTTCAGCCTCCAACAGAAATCACAGCGCAGCTCAACACAGGCCTGGAGTCACAACGCAAGCAGTTTCCACCCGCCCGGACACCGGCAAATCCGGACGGAAGCAGATGAGATTGAGGTGGGTAAAGAGGGGTAAACACCCCACAAATGTGCGCAACTCGAGGTTTAGCTTAAAGGACCAGAAGCATTTTTCACCCCTTGTCAGCACTGAGTCGCTCTATTTATTTATTTTAGTTAATGCTGCTGTGATCTCTGGTGTGGAGAGCGAGTACTGGCCGAGTTGGAAACCCTCGATTGCTTTCCAGTCCGCCTTGCCTCTGAAAGTTATAATATAAATAAGAATCCTTGCGTTCGACGTTAGCGCCTGATCGCACCTCCCAGACGTCTCAAAGCGCTTCGCGGAATATACCGTTGAAAAACGTACGCGTGGTGGGCGAAACAACTCGCGCACAGCGGCGTCCCCCACAAACAGCCCGAGGGCTGAAAGTCAGCTCGTGAGGACAGGTGTGATGTTGGCTGTGATTTTTTCCCCCCCCCCCCCCCCCCCGAGGTTCAGGTGAGGCGTCTGGCTCACAGGTGGACTGTGAGTTAGTGGGGGGGAAAAAAAACCACACCCAAATTAATTTTACTTTTTTTTAACCATGACTGCAGAGAGAGAGAGAGGCTGATTGAAACCAGAAACAGAAAGGAAAGTGGGCATTGAGTGATTGATCCTAAAGCAGGGTAGGGCTTCCTTTGAGGTTTGAATAAAGCTCTGGACGTCACTGTCTTGGCTCTCGGTACTAATTGGATAATTGGGCAAGATGAGGAGTAAAAACACTTGACAGGTCTTTCATCAACCTGCAGAGCAACTCTCCTCGAGTTCCTGTGTAATGTAATGCATCGTATCGCTTGCTGCTTGTGAACACACAAACTGCCTCTCTGATTCAGCAGGTGAGTTTCTAACCTGGGGTTTCTAAACAGCAGATAATATACTGAAGGTACAAAGCAAATCATTTTTGAGTGGGGTGGGGGGCTGGGGGGGAGGTGAGGAGGGAGGGAGGGAGGGGATCTACCAATGGATATTCTGTGAAGCGCTTTGAGACGTCGATAAGATGCGGAAAAAAGCGCCACATCAAATGCAAGGAGTATTATTATCCATTATATTATTATTGACATTTAAAAAAGACGGAATGATTGTTGGTCGCCTATTCGGTTCCGTTGCGTTTCCGTTTGCGCGGGGAGTGTTCCCGGGTCGGGTTTCGAGAAGCAAGAACAGCCGAGGTTTGGCATGTCTGAATCCAAAACACTTCTGGAATTTGGCAGTGAAACCGCAACAATACTGCACAGAAATGTCAGGTCCCTGCTATTGCCCCTCAAGAAAATTATAATAATAATAATGATTACATTCGATCTCATCTAGTGCCTTTTACATCAGGAGTATGCCTGCAATCACTGCACAGGATGTGGTGTTGAGTGTATGTACTTTAACGTATTTCGCCCGCAAAATACAAGGTGTTACCTTCGCACTCAGTGAGCAAACAGATCGTTGATCGCTCTCTCTGTCTCTCTCTCTGGAGAGAGGAAGCAAATTCATTTGAAAAATGATTGTGGGTTAAACACAGTGGAATCAGAAAGAATTCATGAACTAACACGACCAAAAAGAATAACCCTCGCATTCGATTTAGCAACTCATCGCATCGTTGAGCGTCTCAAAGCGCTTCGCGGAATGCACCTGTGAAGTGGACTGACTCACTGTATACTGTGTGCTCACCAAATGAGGTAAAAGACGCTGTGCAAGTGTCATTTTGTTGTTGTGGCGGTTGTTGGCGAAACGCGGCAGCCAATTGCGCACAGTAAACGGAGGGGTTCACAGCGGAGTAAATAAACTTGCCAAAGGTTTAGCCCTGGCTGGTGGTGGGGGGAGGGTGGGGGGGAGAGGGTGGGGGGAAGGGGGGGATCAGAATTCTCACACACACACACACATAAGGAGTCCTAGATTTAAACAAACACCTTGAGTTATAAAATGGGACAATTAAGGTGGGGCTTATATTGTTGCAGACAATTTGTGGTTGCAATCTGCAGTTGACAGAGACACCTGGTTTTATTGACTACTTCACTGAATTATTGCTGATGCCTTGGGGTGGGGGAAAACAGGAGTGACGTTTGCTTTTTTTTCCGCTGATTTATTTCAATATGTAAATAAACAAAGGAGCTCTTCGTGAGCTCTCACAGGTAACATCTTTTGCGATAAATAATTGGTAATAGTAATAAATAGTAATGATCCTTGCATCTGATATAGTCTTATCGACGTCTCAAAGCGCTTCACAGAATATACTGTAAAGTGAATTGACTGTATATTTTCTGGGTGAAACGCGGCAGGCAATTGCGTCCCCACAAACAGTTGTGCATTGAAATGACCTATTTTTATTATTGTGTTTTTTTTGGAGGGATTATTATTAGGCATGTGTGTGTGTGTGTGTGTGTGGGGGGGGGGGAGTAAGGAAATTTACCAAGGTTTTGCCCTGATCTGTCTGGATTTGAATATAGGTCTCACACAATTGTAAGGCGGGTGCTTTAACCACAGGAGCTCCACAAGTAAATCAGAGAGTAAGTGCACTTTGAGTTTCAGTCCCTCGCAGATTGATGGGGATAAAACAACACCTCCTCACTGTGTTATCTGTGTCTCCTCCTACACAAAGTGAGATTGGAACAGAATTGTTTCAGTTTGTGTTGGCCATGTTGATCCTGGTTTGAAACATTCCCTAATGCAGCGTTCAGAAAACCATAAGCAGATATAATAATTCTTATTATTTTTCCATTTGATATTTTGCCTGATCATGTCTTTGAGACATCTCAAAGTGCTTCATACAACAAACTGCAAAGTGAATCGACTGTATTTTCGTGGACATCACATTGCCTTACAAGCGTGAGACCTGTGTTCGAATCCAGGCAGGTCAGGGCGAAATCTTGGGCAAGTTTCCTGACTCCACACCCACACACCTAATAATAATCTCTCCAAACCCAACCCCCCCTTCCCCACCCAAGAATCACAATAATAAAAATTGGTCATCTCAACCCACGACTGTTTGTGGGGGACGCTGCTGTGCGCAATCGGCTGCCGCGTTTTGCCCACAAATATACAGTCAATTTATTCCGCGAAGCGCTTCGAGACGTCGATAAGATGTGAAAAGCGCTATATCTAATGCAAGGATTATTATATGATTATTAATGTAGCAGGAATTCTTTGGTATTCAGGTCGAAGTTGTGACACAAATCGACCAGAGCAAAGGTCTGTAGAGCTTTACTCTACTTCTGAACGCCAGTACCTGATCTGCAAAGCTTTTTGATGCCGACACCAAATGCCCAAAATAGCCAAGTGTTTAATTCCCAATGCCAACACCCTTCACATTGATGAGCGGAAAATTCACAAATAAATTCACCTCCCGGCGAGTTGCATCACAGCTGCAAAGCTTGACATTCAATGTTGTTTCAGCGCATTGTCGGCTTCAACGCTCACCTGGGTGACCGTAGCTGAGGGTTGGAGCAAGTCTGTGGGACCGCTTTGCGGGGACGCTGCTGTGCGCAATCGGCTGCCCGCGTTTCTCCCGCAAAAAAATATACAGTCGATTCACTCGCGGGCGTATCCTCTGAAGCGCTTTGAGACGTCCCAAAGCTGTGATTTTCCATCTCAGAGCGTTTTTATTTTATTCTTGACGCTGCTGTAGTTATTACTATGAATGTTACTATAACCTTATCTGCCTCTAACTTGTCCAGATAGGTACGGAGTGGCCATCGATGATACGCTTTCAAATTTCCTTTTGGCCAGTGTGGAGCAGAACGGCTGGGGAGAATTGTTTGCACCCAGCCATTCCGCGGCCGCGTTTGAAAAATGACCCATTACTGATCATACAATCCTCGCATTTTAGTGCTCGAAACAAATTTGGGTTTGTTATTCCGCGAACACAATACAATACACAGGGCGACAACCTCAGAGACAAAAATTCCCCCGAAAGAGTTGGGGGGGGGGGGGAGAGGAAAGTGACTCACATCCGAGTCAGGCATGCGGAATAACGAGTACCGAAACTCGCCCTGACCTGCCTGGGTTCGAAACACAGGTCTCGCGCGTGTGTAAGGCGAGTGCTCTGACCACTGAGCCACAAGAGCTTCCACTGTATGTTAGCTCCTTGTCAGGCGCTGTCAGGCACTCTGGGATTGTTGTTGTTGTTGTGACAATGTTATTGATGGCCAGAAGACCAAGGTTTTTAAGCGGTGAGGGGGTGGGGGGGGTGGGGGGGAGAGAGACAGTAACGCTTCCCATTCCGTTCCCTTACAGGGGATATCGTAAATCCTCCGGGAATGGAAATGGACACGGAAATCAACCCACGCCTCGTCCTGACCCGGGCCTCGGGTTTCGCGGTCGACGGCGAGTCGCCGACGCCGAGTGACCCCGGCCACGACCCCGGCTCCGTGCGGCCGCCCCCGGGAGACCCCGGAGGGAGCGCGGGAGGTCCCCCGCCGCCCGCTTGCCCCAAGACGCCAATCGAAGGCCCGCCGCCTGTGAGCCGGGTCCGCCCGGCTTCCGACGGCCTCCGTCGCGGTCCGGAAAGTCTCGCGGCCGCTCCGGGCGCCGGCCTCCGACCCGCGAGGCCTCCCGCGTCCTGGGGGCCGGGGGGGGAGGGGAGGGGAGGGCGCTCCGGGGGGGGGAAGAGACCCGGTCCCACTCGCTTCTTCCTCCCCGAAGCGGCCGCCGTGGAGACGGTGGCGGAGAAAGTCTCCGAGTGCGGCCGCGGCCTGCGGAGGGAGATCTCGGCGAGCCGCGCGGGGGCCTCGGAGGAGACGCGGGCGGGAGGCCAGGCCGGCTCCTGCCTCTCTTCGACCTGCGGGAAGATCTGCGTGACGCTGGGCTGCGGCTTCCTGGCGCTGGCCTTGATTGTCCTCTCGCCGCTGATAGGCCTGGGATTCTGCCTGTACGAGATGCTGAGGTGCGTGCTCGACAAGATGGAGGAGGAGGAAGACGAGGAGGCGGTGGTGGTGGTGGTGGTGGGGGAGGAGCGCGGACACCGGTAGCGAATACGCTACAAACGCCTTCACTGATCATTCCCCGCCCCCACTTTTATTATTATTTATTTCAAAATTATTATTTCACCCGACGGGCCGAATGGCCTCCTTCTGGGCTGTAAAACTCTACCCAAATTTGCATTTACACAACGCAGGCTAGAGCATTTCATAATAATAATAATAGAAATAATAATAATAATAATCATGACAGCAGCCGATTGCGCACAGCAGCGTCGCGCACAAACTGTGGTGGATTGATTGAATTACAGGGTGTTTTTTTTTGGGGGGGGGGGGGCGGATTATTATCAGGCGTTTGTTTGTGTGTGTGTGTATTGAGTAAGGAAACTTGCCTGTGGTTTCCGCCCTGACCTGACCTGCCTGGATTCGAACACGGGTCTCTCACGCTTGTAAGGCCAGAGTGGTCTAAACACACACTGAGCCCCCTGTACAATTTTGCTCGTTAAAACAGCCCGCAAATAAATCCCTCTGGTCTTTCTCACAACGGGCTCATGTGAAACAAACGTTTCAGTCACAAGTGAGTGAACGATATGCGATATGTGTTTAGAGACACGCACTTCCAAGCCGGTTTAATATCTCAAGAGAGTGATTCTGGCCGGTTGGCTTTCTCCAATGTCTTCCCCCCCCCCCCCCCCCTCTCTCTTGTGTTCGATTAAACGCAACGTTCAATCAACAACGACTGACCTCACACAACCTACTGTAAAGTAAAGCGACTATGCAGTGTGTGGATGAAATTTATCACCTCAGAAAGCACTCCAGCCTCGATGTCCTGACATCCTGACTAAGGGAATCAACCTCACCTCACCTCACCAAGGCTTCAGTTATCCTTTAATAAAAATCCCACGTCAAACAAACGTTGCGTTTGAAGTCATTTTCATGTGGGGGGGGAGAAATCTGACCCTTAATTAAGTGTTGAAGAGAAACTTTCTCCCGTGTGAGTGAGTTCGACGGTTAAAGTGGTTCCCGAATCGCTGACTGCTTTTTCGAAAACCTTTTCGCTTCGGTCTCTGAACTCTCCCAGATTTTGTGAATCGAGAGCCTCGTTATAATAATGCTACAGGACTATTAATAATAATCCTCGCATTCGATATAGCGCGTTTCACATCTTATCGGTGCCTTAAAGCGCTTCGCGGAATATATACCGTAAAAGTGGACAGACTGTGCAATTGTGGGTGAAACGCGGCAGCCAATTGCGCACAGCAGCGTCGCCCCCCCCACAAACAGTCGTGGAATGAAATGACCAATTTTTTTATTATTGTGTTTTTTTATGGGAGGATTATTATTATTATTAGGCGTGTTTGTGTGTGTGTGTGTGTGGAGTGAAGAAACTTGCCCGAGGTTTATCTCTCTAATCCCCTCTCAGCCTTGTCTGGCTCGCCCGAAAAAAAAAATCCCAAACGCAGAGCAGCTTTTAAATAGACTCTTGCCCTAAGGTAGCATTTGTTCCCTCGGGCAACGCTCAACACAGACTCGACTGGCGTCGGAACCTTGATATCATGACTGACGTGGTCTGTCGGTCGACGCACGCACAACAAATCAGCCACCGCTGTGTGTGTAAGCATCTGATTTACGTGTACAGAGCGAGGGAGAGGAAGAGAGAGAGAGAGAGAGAGAGCACCATCTAGTGCTTCTTAAAAGTCCTGCTCTGCCTCCGAGGCCCTTGTAAAATGCCTCCTCCACATCATCACATTTTATGTTAAGTGCCAACGCTCCCCCCACCCCACACACCCAAACCACCTACAATCCAAGACAATAGTAAAATTATTGTGGGCGAATTGATTCATTGCCCCTCGTATTGTCACAGACTGTACAGTCGGGAGGTTCGAGCTGTTGGTATTAATCACTAATAACAATTATCCTAGATATAATAACACAATAAGATTTGATGCAAAGCCTTATCGCGCCTTCGAGACGCCTCAAAGTGCTGGACAGTGTCCCCTGTAATAATAAATAATAATCCTTGCATTTTGATATAGAGCTTTTCAAATCTTAACATATTGTGCACAAGTCTCAAAGCGCTTCACAGAATATACTGTAAAGCGAATTGACTGTATATTTTGTGGGTGAAACTCGGCAGCCACTTGCGCACAGCAGCGTCCCCCACAAACAGTCGTGGATTGAAACGACCCCAAAACATTTTTTTTTAGGGATTATTATCAGGAGCGTCTCTCACACTCATACGACTGTATAGTTTCATGTGTATATATATATATATATAATTCCATATTGGTCTGTCTGCTCCCTACACTCCACCATTGACAGGCAGCCCGAAGGATTATTTTGTTGTAGACTTAACTGTTCCTTATTAAAATCCACGTAAACTAACACCGTTTCATTTCAGGGGATTGATTAAACTGTGAGATAAAGATTTCAATTGAATAATTGAATAAAATCCTGCTCCAGCTCAACAAGATAAACTCAATCCTTCGCCCTTCATTGCTGTTTGTGGGGTAACGTTGTATAATAAATAATAATAATAATTTGGTCTCTCAGTCCACAACTGTTCGTGTGGGACACCGCTGGCCGCAATTAGCTGCCGCGTTTCACCCACAAAATAATAATAATAATAATTTATTACATAATAATCCTGGCATTTGATATAACGCTTTTTCACGACTTCAAAGCTCTTCACAGAATCACTGTAAAGAGACTTGACTGTATTATATGTGGGAGAAACGCGGCAGCCAATTACGCACAGCAGCGTCCCCACAAACAGTCATGGATTGAAATAAACAGTTTTTTAGGGGAGGGATTATTATTAGGTTGTGTGTGTGGAGTAAGGAAACTTGCCCATATATATTACACATGCAAACCATGGGTGCAAATCCTGCCATTGATATCTGCAGGGATTTGCATCCTCCCCCTCACACCTCTGTCCTCAGTGCTAATTCTACCTAGTAAATGCTTTTGTGAATTCTGTGGACCTGGTTCCAAACACAACTGACCTTGAACTGGGTCAAGAGTCAAGTCAGCAATTAGGTGCAGAAAGGCAGATCCTCACTCTCTCTCTCTCTCTCTCTATCTCGACTCCTTCAGAACCACTGCAGTTAAAGATACAACCGCTTACTAGAGACTGGAGATGGAAGACTTGGCTTGGAGGGAAGCATTTCTCCCGAGCGACTGCAGGGGTTAAACCTCTGAGTGCTGCCGAGAAAGGGGCTGATTTGGGCTCGGTCTCTTCAGCTTCCTGTTTACATGGATGAGAATAGAATCACACTGGCATCACATGGACTTTCGTGCGGTGAATCTATGGTGTTCAGTTGACCGAATTAACCTCGGAGTCCTCTGGCTGGAGGTTATGTCACTGTTCATAACTGTTCCTTTCGCGTCAGGAGGGCGTCTGTGTGTTTTGATTGTGGCTCGTGTGTGTGTGTTTGTTTTGTGGGCGAACGCATGAGCTAATTTGCGCACATCACTATCCCACAAACAGCCATGGAGCCAATCACCAATTTTATTTCTATGGGGTGGTGGGGGGGGGGGGGGGGGGGGTGAATTGTTGGCCAGAGGCACGAGGAGAAACTCCCTTGTCCTTTATTATAATAATCCTTGCATTTGATATAGCGCTTTTCACATCTTATCAACGTCTCAAAGCTGAATATACTGTAAAGAGAACCTTCTGTATATTTGTGGGCGAAACGCGGCAGCCAATTGCGCACAGCAGCGTACCCCACAAACAGTCATGGGTTGAAAAGACCAATTTTATTATTGTGGTTTTTTTGGGAGGGATTATTATTGTGTGTGTGTGTAGTAAGGAAATTTGCCCAAGGTTTCAAACACCTGGATTCAAACACAGGTCTCACGCTTGTAAGGCGAGCGCTCTAACCATTGAGGCTAGAGTGGGGATCGTGCCCTCGTTGGTGAAAGTGATATCAAACTGGACCAGTCTAAAACTCCCAACTGAAGGAAACATCACATACTAAACCATTTAGCGAGCAGTAAGTTCTTTGCTGTGTCGAGAAACTAAGTCACGAGGCCGTTCAGTGATGATCTGGAAACTTGTCTTAAATCCATCCCACAAGGGTTTCCTCCTGAACCCACCCAATTTTTTTTTCTTTTCCTTCCATCAAAGGAATGGTTCAGTGTGACGTGGGGTGGAATTCAGTCACTTGCCAAAGGGGATATTCTGGCAATCAGTACCAGCAACAACTTTCACTGTGTGTGTGTGCACTTGTGTCTATGTGGGTGGGTTGCAGAGGACAGTTACTTATACCAGGCAGTGATAAAAGTTGTTCTTCTAACTCTCAAACGTTGCTTTGTATAAAGTGTCCGAGGGCCGATCTCGACCATTGGCGCTGAATGACTAGGGTGTGTTTTATGTCAATAACAAGGCAGTTGACGCCTTTCAAAATTACTTTTCCAAACTGTAACTTGGGAAAGTGATGTGTTCGATAACAAATACTGTCTCATCTTGATGAATGATCTGAATTGTCATGAATCCCCTCCCTCCCTGCCTCCCTCTCCCTCCCCCACCCCCCCCACCACCCACCAAAATACATTGGCTTTCAGCATTCCTTGAGATCTCTCAAGTTCATTCATTCTGTGTTCAGGGCAAATGTTCAGAGAAGTAACAGAAAGCTATTCCTGTTTGGGATAGAATTCCAACAGAGAATTCCTCGCCAAGGCACCAAGTCTAGCAGAAAGTGTAGTTTCATCAACTGATCCGATGACAACAAATTCACGGTGACATTCCTTGCATTTGACATAGAGTCTTGTCATGGTTGCTGAGATGCCTCAAAGCGCTTCACAGAATATATTGTGCACAGTTCCCAAACCGTGACTGTTAGTGGGATACTGCTGTACGCAATTGGCTGCTGCGTTTCGCCCGTAAAACATACGGTCAATTTCATTTTACAGTATATTCTTTCGAGTGCTTTGAAACGTCTCCAAAATATAATTAAGTACCATGCAATAATTAGTATTATGTGGGTTAAATCACCCAGGATTTAATAATAATCCTTGCATTTGATATAGCGCTTTTCACATCTTATCGATGTCTCAAAGCGCTTCACAGAATATACTGTAAAGTGAATTGACTGTATATTTGTGGGTGAAACGTGGCAGCCAATTGCTCACAGCAGTGTCCCCATAAACAGTCGTGGATTTAAATGACCAATTTTATTATTGTGTTTTTTGGGGACGGATTATTATTAGACGCTTGTGTGTGTGGAGTAAGGAAACTTGCCCAAGGTTTCGACCTGATCTGACTGGATTCGAACAATAGGTCTCACACTTGTAAGGCAAGTGCTCTAACCACTGATTTAGTACACATTGGGCACCCGTTTGATAGTGTGAGAGACATGTTGGAAGTAATATCAATGCGAATGTTAATGTCAATCCACTTCCCATACATTCAGGGGCTAGTGAGTCAGCCTCCTCTCCCCATGTGTAATGTGCTCAGAACTTACTGCACAAAAACATTCAGGAAAATCAATAAAACCATATCAAGCACCATCTTATTTTTGATTCTGAAAGGAAAATCCCACTGGCAACGTTCCAAGGATTTGTGAGTTTCCGGCAATTTTCCTCAGTCACACTTTATATTTCTGAATCAAAATCCATTAATAGCCAAGTTACTGGATAATTCAACAGTTCCCCGAGAGCGATTCCAGCGAAAGATTTTTACTTCACATCCTTAACTGAACCAACACTGCTCACTCTCTGGGGTACTCAGCAGCAATACGAGGCAGTTTTACCCAGTCAATAGATTCACTTTGGAAAGGATTTTAAAAAATAATTTTAACCAGCAGTTAATACAATCCGTTGTTAAATCGATTGGCGGATCACTTCTCAATCCGCAGCTGCTGGTGGGACGCTGCTGTGCGCAATTGGCTGCCGCGTTACGCCCGCAAAGTAGTCAATTCACTTTCTAGTATATACGGTGAAGTGCGTTGAGATGACTTGAAGACACGATAAGCCGCTGTATCAAATGCAATGATATTTTAAAACATTATTGTTATTTATTCTTATACAACATGTAGGCTAGTCCTCACTGGACAAGCAGCTGGAAGATTATAAGTGCTCTGGAGTCTTTCGTTGGTTAAATTCCAGTAGTAACCCACTACACACCCTCGCTTTACAAGCCTGAGACCTGTGTTCGAATCCAGGCAGGTCAGGGCGAAACCTTGGTCAAGTTTCCTTACTCCACACACACACACACACACACACGCCTAATAATAATCCTTCAAAAAAACACACAATAATAAAATTGGTCATTTCAATGCACGACTGTTTGTGGGGGACGCTGCTGTGCGGAATTGGCTGCCGCGTTTCGCCCACAAATATACAGTCAATTCACTTTAGAGTGTATTCTGTGAAGTGCTTTGAGACGTCTAGAAGATGTGAAACACATTGTATCAAATGCAAGGATTAATATTATTATTATTACATAAGGCGTATTGTTTCCTTCTGGGTAGAGTGCATTCCATATAGGGCAAATGTATGCCATACACACTCAGTAGTTTGGTTTGGAGACTCACAAGCGTGATGTGGGCATCCCATGTATCAAGATACCAAGTCGATTTCTCGATCCTCATACTCGTCTTCGAAACCCTTCATGCCCTGGCACTTTTCTACCTCTCCCGACCTGCTTTCTCCCCAACCTACTCCCCACTGCCTCCGTTCGACTGGCTCCGTCCTGCCTCCTGCATGTCCTCTGCGTGTTATCTATGTGCCTTGCGAGCAATGTTAAATAGCGTGGACGCTTAGAAGCAACTATGTGCTAAAAAAGAGTAAAATTCAGCTCCCATGACTTACACATAACCTGCTAAACTTCTTAAGGAAAATGCTAGTGGGATTATTTCATGCAGGTATAATTTATTGGTTTATTTTGTATTGTTCTATGAAGGTTATAACTTAACTTGGTTTGTAAAAAAAAAAAATTGTCCGTGCTCACATTCTGCACAGTATTGATTAAAAATATATGACAAGTAGTAAAAGAATAAGTACTCGTTTCTTCGAATTATTCAAGCATATGGATTAAATTGGTTACATTTTAATTTACTACAGGGAATTTTGGGGGAGACGAAACCCCAGTAAATATTATGGCATCATGCAGTAATAATCAATAAACCGAAGTCTAAAAATATTTGCTTTCTCAAATACTAAAAGGATAGGTGGTTACACATTCTAAATTTATTGAACTGAACAATTTCAAAAATAGTACATAAAAATCTTACATGATCATTAAATACCGCTCATATGTACGTTTCTTTCCTGTTAAAAAGTGCAATCAGGTCCTTTTTTTTCCCTCCAAGTACACTCTGTCCAAAACTGTAGATTGATGGGTCGATAATGTTACAAATCAAAAAAAAAACAACAAAATAATAAGTCTTATCCATTGAAATTAGAGTTACCGTGTCTGCCACTTCAAACATACAAATCGCTATAAGAACTTTTTTTTAAGGCTTCAAACATACAGATGAATATTTTTTGTGTTTTTAGCACAGCCAATGCTATTGGTTATTCTTCTAGAAAAACGTCAAAACTTTTTTGTAACCAAACATTTACCCAGAAAAAGTCTTATTAGGATTCAAGTTGTTGTTGGTATAGGGCGGGGTGGATGAGGGCCAATTTCAACCGTTTGCCAGATCACTTTCCTCCAGTTGCGCTTCACTCGATGTACTGAGCCAGCCAGCGGAAACCTTCGCCGTAACCCTGTCTCTTCAGGACACTGCACATGAAAACCTCCAGCGGTCGGGCATTCAACTCCTTCAGGGAAACATTTCCCTGTTTGGGGGGGGGGGGGTGAAAGAAACAGAAAGTGGTTAGAGCACTCGCCTTGCAAACGTGAGAGACCCATGTTCGAAACCAGGCAGATCAGGGAGAAACCTTGAGCAAGTTTCCTTGCTCCACACACACACACACACCGCCTAGTAATAATCCCTCCCTGAAAAAAATTGGTCATTTCAATCGATCACCTTTGGTGGGGACGCTGCTGGTCGCAATTGGCTGCCACGTTTCGCCCACAAATATATACAGTCAATTCACTTTACACTATACTCTGTGAAGCGCTTTGAGATGTCGGTAAGATGTGCAAACCTTGAGTAAATCAAATGCAAGGATTATTATTATTAAAGTATGTTCAAGAGAGATTATCATACTATTCGCCCCCAAAATATACACCGTCCATCGATTTACTTTACAGTATGTCCCGTGAAGCGCTTTGAGATGTCTCAAAGATGTGACGTGAGAGATAAGGCTCTATATTAGTCCCTGGGACACAAGAAGTTACGAGATGGCACAGACATGAAGGACCAAATGTTGCCTACTGTGCTATAAATCTGAATGGTTGTACAGGAAGCTTTTTTAAGAAAAAACACCAACAAAACTACATCTTAAGTATATTGTACATACACAATACCAAACAGTGCTCAGTTGGAGACAGATCGCAGATGGCCAGAGGATTCAAAAGAGGAGAAAAATCTGTCACACACAGACACACAAAAAAATGACCTTAACACTGGGAACTTTTTCCCCAAGAAAATACAAGTGTCTCACTTTTCCCGTTGTCTGTCCATACAGTCCAAACAGCTCCCTGAACCTCTCCTCGCTGATCGCTTCAGGCCGGTCAATCTTGTTACCGAGGATGAGAACAGGCACGTTACTGACAGTTTCGTCTGTCATTAGTGACTGTGGAAAGCCAGAAACAACATCTTGTTACTGAGAAGATAGATCGGACACACAACCAAAAAAGCTATGCCATTAATATAATGTAGTAATAATCTACATTATTATTATTATTAACACAAGGTGGGGCTTTATAGTTGGTGTGTACTATTATTTAAAAAAAAACGATTTAATGACCGACTATATCCTCTTAAATATACAAAGTTATTTATTGTGAGCTGCGTAGGATGCTATCAATGTTAAAAACAAGGGAGTTGACAGTACAATTTGAAGAAAAAATAGCCATAGTAAATGTCCATGATAATAATACTGTCACAGTTTTCAATAGATTATGTGGTCAAATTTACATTCACACTGTGTATAAGTTACTGAGGCTACTCTGTATTTGGGGGGTTGGGGAGGGGACGACGACAATTGTTGATAAGAAATTCACATTATCTTGTTGTCAGTGTGTTCCTATTCAGAGCTGAAGCCACCGGTGTCTCTGGTGACGCGAAGTCTCCAAAAACTATTGGCTGGTAACACACTGAGTACGCTACCCCACGTGGGGAAGCTATATAAATGTGCTTCTGCTGTTGTTGTTGTTGTTGCTGCTGCTTACATCGAGCTCTGCTTTGGATTCTGCCAGACGTTCACAATCAGCACAGTCCACCAGGAAGACAATACCATTGATGGCAGGGAGGTAGTTTTTCCATACTCTGCGGGCTGTAACGAGAGAGAGAGAGAGAGAGACAGGGTGCAAGAGAGAGAGAGATTCAATCACTATTACTTGCATGTATCCTTGAATATCAATCAATCAAATCCATCAAAACGTATTTATATAGTGCCTTTCACGTCGAGAGGACGTGCCAAGGCGCTGTACAGTTAGGTAGGGACAAGAGCAGGAGGGGGAGGGGCAGGACGAAGGAGAGTAGGAAAATTGACAGTATATTTGTAGGTGAAACGCGGCAGCCAAATTGCGCACAGCAATGTCCCACAAACAGTCGCAGAAATTGGGCCAGGGGAGAAAGGGGGGGAAAGAGGGCAAGGGGGGAGAGGGAGAGAAAGGTGTTGTGGGGTAAGGTCAGGGAGGAAGAGGGGGGAGAAAGGGGGGGCAAAGGAGAGATATACAAATATACGTTTGTACAGCACTGTTCAGGTCGGGAGGACGTCCCAACGCAAACTCAATATGGCCATTAATACGAACGGAGACTTCCAGTTTGTCCCTCGTCCCCCTCCTGTGGCCGAGCCGTCAGCCACTACACCTCAAAAACTCTGGAATTCTCTCCCTCAATCCCTCCGCCTTGCCTCCCCCCATCCTTGCCCACTTTCAAATCCCGTCTAAAGACATTACCTTTCGATCGCGTGTCAAGTCGCCTCCCTCCCTCCCTCCCAAGTTATTGTTGTTGTGGTTGAGAGGCTTACCCTGTGCGTGGCCACCAAGATCAAATGTGGTGAATGTCATCCCAGCGATTGTCAGTTCCTCTGAAGCTGTAACAGAGGGAAGCGGAACGTATCTGTTATTTACTTGGGAGATTTTTCACCCTCTTAACATTCAATCGCATTTAAGCATTCATTGGACGATTCCCCCAAAATGTTCGCAGCTGTGTTTGCCCTACATTAAAACAAGAGACTTGATAATTAGTGGAGAGAGATGTTTTTTTCTCTCTCTCTACATAAAAAAAATGCCCCCCAACTACCTAAAATTAAATACTGATTAACGGGACTGATTGAATCCTGTGACCTGGCAAGAACACGATCAATATTTACTGGTGAGGGAAATGAATAAAATTATCCAATTGTATTTACTCCCAAAAGCAATAATCCTGAATAGATATTTTGTATTCAAGAGTGAGTGTGTGTGAGTGCGTGTTTCTGTCTCCTAACTGTGTGTGTGTGTGTGGATGTGGGTGAGTGCCACAATTGGCTGCCGCATTTCTCCCACAAATATAGTCAATCCACTTTACAGTATATTCTGTGAAGCGTCCGTGAGACATCTAGAAGACGTGAAAAAGCGCGATATCAAATTATTATTATTTATTATCAAAACAGAGCATAGTATTAAACTCAAATCATTACCGTTCCCAAATAGTGTTACTGGCAGATTGATGTTTTTAATGGACAGGCTATTTGATTTACTGTCTTAAACGAACAACCTATTGTGGTCAGAAGCCTAGGCAAACGCAGCATCTCGAAGCACTAGAGGAAGCAGTCTTTTGACATCAACATCAGATCAGAAAGAGGATAAGTTCACTTCTTTAAGCATTCACCCCCCCCCTCCTCCTCCTCCTCCCCCCCCCCCCCCTCCCCCCCCGGCAATCACGAGGTTCCACTACTGTGATATGTGAGCTCCACTGACTGACTAACTGACAGCTCAGCCCATCTCGCTCGGTGAGTTCCTCTCCCGGCTGTCTGGTCACGAGCAGAACTCGGCCACATTAAGGCAGGGGAATTCCTACTTTTGTAGCGTCTCCAGTCAGCTGCACTGAACCACGGCAGCAAACATATGAACGTTTAAGTGACACGATAAGTGTCCAGATATGTCCTTCCCTCAGGTACTCGGGTTCCCATGTTTCCCTCGGGCAACCACAATATGGGTACAGATAGGATTGCAGATCTCAGGCTTTTATCCACATTTCCAAACGACTCAGTAAATCCAGTGGAACAGTTTCCCCCACTGGCTTGAGCCTCCACAGCCTTGCCATCCATCGTCTTCAGTCAACTCACCGTATCACCGTGTGACTGGAGTGGAACGCCTTATCACTTAGCGGGAGTTCTGTACCGCACACAAAACGTCTGGCCCAGGTTGCCCTTCACAACGAGGTTCCAAAGTACAGACACGCTAAAAGTACATCAAGAGAGGCAGCCCTCGCTGTGGAGAATGTTTCCCTTTGTAGCACTGGGGGACAGTTCAAGGGAACAATAATCAAAGCGCCTACTCCCCTTCCTTTTCAGTGTGACTGTGTCCAGATCATGCTGCCGGATAAACCCAGTCTTTAGGTCTCAAGACACTCTTCGAGGCTATTGGTAGGAATTCCTAGAAAAACGCTCCAGGGTGTATGTCCTTTATTCATATTAATCCTTCAGTTTTGGGGGAAACACAAAGCGTCTACTCTAGTGTTTCCCCCACAGCTCTACGGCAGGCCTGGGATCAACAACTTGATTGTATGCATCAAAGTTCCTTGTCATTGTCCTGTGTATACAGCGGGCCACTATACTACAAAACTGATTTCGACACCTGAGAAAATAACTTTGGTCTAACACTAAATGCCCAACGTGGAATGAATATTGTTCCAGTCCCACTGCTAACGGCTTTACCTTTTAAATGTGGAAAAATGAAACCAACAGTGGTTTTCTTGTAAAGGAAATCTTGATGAGGAGTTCAATAATAATAATCATCAATAATAATAATAATCCTTGCAATTGATATAGCGCTTTTCGCATCTTATCGACACCTCACAGAATATACTGTGAAGTGAACTGACTATATTTGTAGGCGAAACGCGGCAGCCAAGTGCGCACAGCAGTGTCTAAATCTTTGGTAAATACAACTTACTGGGATGTAATGTTGGCACATGTTGCCCTAGTCTGTCATCTTTGAGCATGTGCAATAGAGTCGTCTTTCCAGCATTATCCAGTCCAAGAAATACTAATTTTCCTGATTTCTTGTACAGTCCTGGAATAAAATACACCACAATAATCAATACTTTATTCTTTTGGATTCGGGGTTAAAGCAAAAAAATAATTTTCAAGGCATAAATAAATACCAAAGGGATTTGTCTCCCCTTTGCAACTGCGGGTTTACAGCCACACAATAATTTTCACAGACAGAAACAAGTTTTGAGATTAGCAGTCAATTTAATGGATTTGTTTTGTCATTCGGTAGCATTTAGCACTACTTGTGATGCTGCCACAAAAGGAATTTGGCAACTGATCCACAATAAATTCTAAACGTGTTAAAACAAACAGGGTGATGTAGAACGCAAAAAACAATACACAGCTTTTGCACATCTGAACAATTATATATTTATTATCCTCCTCTTGTCTTTCCTTCTCCACCTCAATTCACTTTTCTTCCATTCACTTTCCGATCCTCAATGAATCAAATTCTCTCGCCCTCGCAATTCAAATCCCCACCACCCACCCCCCACCAGCCTCGCTCAAATCATTTTTCTCCTACCCCTACCCTCCCCGCCCTCCAGTTCGGGTGCAGATCCCTTACTGTCCAGATCCCTGAGACGTCCACCTGACGTGAAAGGCGCTGTACAAATGCAACTTGTTATCGTTCTTCCCTCATTGTCTGGACTCCATGCTACAGCCCCTCTGCCTCGCGCTCTCCTCCCCCATTTTTAAAACATACATTCGCAATCATTTGTCCATACTTCTCCCATACGCTCCTTTCCACACCCACTTACCACAGGTGCCTACCTACCCGGCTACACACAACATATGCAAAATTCCAATTATGTGAACTAAATGATAACCCAGAGTAATACAGGAAGTTCTTACCTAGAAACTGAAGTACGTTACTGACACCACTTGTTAAACCGCTGTAAATCCATACTAAAAAGGAGGACATATCCGGGTCTTAGGGATTCTGAAAAGTGAAAGGAATCGCGGAGACACATTATCAAAAGAGTGAAACACGCATCATCATTATTGTTAATTATTCTTCGGCTCAGTTTATTCCCACTTTGCGTGAATGATTTTGACTTAGTCCTATTTAAAGCCCGTTAACACAAGACGAGAGGGCATGGAGTAACTGAGATATAAATAAGCCACCGCTGACACAAGTAAAAACAATTCACTTTTGGAGGTTGATTTTCCCCACAATCAATCCCTGAAAGGCGAAAATATAAATTCAGTTTGCGCCCATTCAAGGAAACTCTCTCCCTCACCTCTTTGACTGCATCTTTGGTGATCAATCTTTGGTGATTCTTAAGGAACTGTACAATCTTCACCATACTGGACTCTTAACAAATCTAATTCATCTCCCCCAAACAACTTAAATGTCCACAAGAAAACATTAATCAGAAATACATGGTTACTAAAGCTATGAAACTTTATTAAGGCAAGATCGAATATATAGATCCAAGGAAATGAAATCAACTGCCCTGAATTAACCGATCTAGTTTAAATGCATCATTGCTATTAATTTGCAGTCCCCAATATCCAAACTTCTGTCAATACTTTCGTTGAGTATGTCTTTTATTTTTCGAACACTCTCGATCCATTTCACCGATGGGACTGACCCCGAAATCCCAACCTTTTAAATCACTTGAAGTGATGAATCTAATCGAACTCTATCGTTCCACATACAATTAATTATTCTACCAGAAATAGAATCAAGATGGCTATGCCGCAGTTGGCTAGCTGTAAAGTCTGAAACAGACTAGGAAACATAGAAACTAAAATACATTTCCCTGACGCAAACCCATCTTCAAATATGTAGCAAGGGTTCTTATTACTGGTATAAAATATAGCTACAATTATTCTCCCATCACCAAAATTAAATAAATGCTTTGACAGCCAGACCACGAGCACAGGGAAGGCTAAGTGGATTATGTAGCAGATTATGATTATGCATTGAAGAGTGTGAAATTACATCAGTTCTGCATTTTTTTCTCCAAAAAAAAAGGACATTTTCCACTTTGTTGGCAATGCAAAAGGCCTTCAAACAATTGATTAATTGGTTGATCCTTTTATTTTGTGTTGATTTCTTGAAAACCTTGACATTACTACATATGCCTCGTAAATATTCTTGACATATTTAATGACTTCTGTTTCTTCAAAACGTTAGCTTGTGCCTGCCAGGAACACTCTGAATTGTTCTGATCGGAGCCTGGAAGGTTATTTGACTAATGGGAATATCACAAGCCTAACCGAACTCATTCACACATGTAAACATTTGTGGTTACTGGACGAGAGTCAACCCTTACCATGTCACACTTGTTCCTAGGATACAGGAGGGTGACAAAAGCATTTTACTGCTGTGTCGCTAACAGTACATATAATACAATAATCTAACAGACATTTCCGAGTTGTGTGGCTTGAAAAGCACATGGCGAATTTTCTCATTCTATCATTAGAAGTTCAGGTTTCATTAATGAATCAGAAATAGTGAAGCACAACGTGTCACCAAAATACCTCCTACATTTGTCACTAATAATAATACTACTAATACTTGTATTTGATATAGCGCTTTTCACGTCTTCTAGACTGTGTCTCAAAGCGCTTCACAGAATAGACTGTAAAGTGAATTGACTGTGTATTTGTGGGTGAAACGTGGCAGCCAATTGCGCTCAGCAGCGTCCTCACAAACAGCCGTGAATTGAAGTGACCAACTTATTATTGGGTTTTTTCAGGGATTATTATCAGAAGCAAGGAGTAAGGAAACTTGCCCAAGATTTCACTCCCTGCTGGAATTGAACCCAGGTCTCTCGCTTGTAAGGTGAGTGCTCTAACCACTGAGCTACAGGACTCCACAACCACTAAAAACTCATGTTCTTCAAATCAATGGTATCTTCTAATGCAAGAATAATCAGAACATTTCAAATGGAAAGCTATGGACAGTATATATAGGAATCACTTCTGTAAACTTCTGTCAACTGTCCTAGAAAGAAACACACACACACACACAAAATGATTCAACTGTATACAGAATTATATCATCACATCTTTTACTACCTTGGCCAACAGATGACAAAGCACTGAAGGCAAGAATACACTTAAATTAGATGTGAACTTTCATGTCATAAATCAATCTCCGCCAAATAGGTGACAGTGTGAGGAACGTACTCAAATCCCTGCACTTTCTCTTGCACTATTTGGAAATACTGATGGTTGGGCGCTGGGCGAGCTTATTTGTTGCACAACATGAGCTTCACGTTTGAACATGGGGAAGCAAAGGTCAAGAACATGCACATGCAGCAGATCCCACATGCCAGCACGGTTATTTACGATACTTACTGGTACCAAACAAAATCCCTAGAGCGTCAGCACACAGAGAAACTGATACCTCAGGATTCCAGAGGAGTTGACTCATTACGTTATACCTTTTTAATATATATACATATATTTAAAAAATCTGTAAAGGATCTGCTCTTTTCCACCCTTAACTATTACAATGGTGTCCTCTGCATTCCAGAGCAGTGCGCTGAATCACATTAGTGCCGTTTGGAGTCTTTCCAAGTGTGGAGATGACAAAGAGAGAATAAGATCCTCCCAAATACAAAATCCTCCCAAATTGGAAATCTCCCCAAGTCGTCCTGATGTGAGAAGACAAAATTCTCTCTCCCTCCCTAACATGCTGCCATTTACAAGTCTGAATTCCTCGCCACGGTTGGCTAACAAGTTGCAAAGGAGAGGATAAGATCAGTGAACGTTCTCTACCCTGACTGCTATCCAGTGACTCCATCCTCCCCTCATCTTCTCTAAAACGTGCATGAGCGTGTATATGGGCAGGTTAGCGCTGTTGTTGTGTTTGTGTTTCCCCTCCCCACCCCGAGGCCGAATAGAATCTACCAACAGTCACCATCACAAACCCCTAGAAACATAACGACTGAGGTCATGGATGATGACTGTGAGATACCTATGCAATGAGGATGAAACAGCCTATGGAAATTTGTGTGGGGGGAGGGAGGGGGCCAGTAAACTGAATAGAATCTGCTACAGATTCCTACTCTATGGGAAGTAAGGAGTGCTTCTAAGAAGTTCAGTTGTACATTTGCAAAAAAAACTGTAATAAGTGGGTCAAAGCTGAATCAACCGAACTAAAAACAGCTGCATTGATTGCTACCTCCCGAGTTGAACCAAAAGCAATCACGTGATTGAGAATTATTTTCCCACTGTTGTTCCGTAAGAAGACTACAGGCTTTTCCGAGACGAGGGGTTGAGGTGGACATCAGAATTCCAACACCAACGACCGCCTCCCATAACTTGTACAGGCTCAAAACACGACCTCCTTATAAAATGACGCCACGTGGCATCACAAAACTGAACGCTGACCAAACACAGCCAGCTGCACTTGCTAGGCCCCGTCACATCACTTGTAAATATGTGAGTGAGGGCCACAACCAGCTGTCTCGGGGTGGGGTGTGGGGAGGGGGTTTCATCTCTTGAACTGATTTCTAAGGTAGCGCTTACATATAAAGCCGTTATTTCCCGGGGCTATATCGAATGCACAGATTATTCTTATGGGTCCTGACCTTGTCAAGATTCTGTTCAGTGATATCACATTGTCCCATATTGGTAGTCTCTCTGTGAGTGCTGAGTGGTATCTGGAATAATATTTTCTCACTAGCTTTCCAGTGTTCGTTCCTCCATCATATGGCCGCAGTGAGCACCAACGGATGGGTTTCCCTGGTCTCCTCCGGAGCTCACACCATCAACACCTACAGTCAGCAACCTCAATATGCAACCATTCTTATTGCAATGTTACATATTTTCAGTGGACACCCCCCCCCCCCCCCCCCCCCCCATACCAGGGTTGCACCCATTGCTTCTCCTGTCTTTGTGATGTCCTCTCCTCTTCATATCAAATCATGTACACCCACTTTCTTCACACTCAACCGTCACCGCTTGTGTTTGTTTGTTCTACTCTAGTGTGAAGACCGCCCCCCCCCCCTCCCCAAAAAACAAAACAAAACAACTCAGGGCTCAGAGACACTCAAGTCAGCAACTTGGTGAGAACGAAATGCCGTTGACAGGGGACCCATCGCATGTACGGCACAATTCATAGGATTAACCATGAACTTGCTGAAAAAATGGTTCAAAGAAAGTCCAATGAGTGAGTTTCGTTTGTTTTTCTTAATGCAACAACCCCACCATACGCAGCAAATTTGAGCCAATTATTCTTCGATGTGTCTGCCACCCAAGTTGAATTGCCTCAACTTTGAAAAACAACAGCGGGTCAAGCACTAAAAACAGGTGTGTGTGTGTGTGTGTGTGGGGGGGGGTAACTTTCTCTTCTCCACCCCAAACCCCCCCCCCCCCCCCCCTCCATTGCTCTCGGGAAACACAATATAAATTAAATCAGAATCAAATCAAATCAAATCCCCCGGGCAAATCGAGGTGTCCTCTCCTACACTCGGTTTGCGTGACCCCCCCCCCATGCGCGCCCGACTCCAATGACTTTCCATCAACACAGATGGTGCAGGTTCAAGATCCTGGTTCTCACCTTCAAGGCCCTCCATGGCCTCGCTTCCCCCCACTGCCTCAGTGACGCCCCCCCCCCCCTAAACCCCTGGACCAACCTGCCACCCCCCCCCCCCCCCCCACCCCACCCTGAGGAACTCCCTCCCTCCCATGTGTGTGTGTGTGTGTATGTGCAGTTGTACTAGTTGTTATTGATGATGATGATGTATGTGTGGGAGGGGTAGGAACTTTGATCGACCTTTCCCTCAGTCACCCTCCCTCCTTCCCCCCCCCCCCCCCCCACCCCTATCCCCAGCCCAGGTGGCAGGAACCCTCACTCCCCCCCCCCCGACAGTCTAGCGCCTGGGGACGTCCGCCAGACACGGATGGATGTCACACAAACTGTTAACATTGGCAAAGTCCACGCATATTGTAACTTAACGCACTGTAACGTCATTGGTTATGCAACGTATTGTATTGTAATGACACTGTAACGTTCCTCTCATTTAACCCCCCCCGGGCGGCGGGGGCGACTCTTGACCAAAGATCTCCGGAGTAACTCCAGGGTCTTTGGTGTTGACCACCACCGGTGGGGGGGGGAGGGGGGGGGAGAGAGACGGTGGGTGAGGAGGGGAGAGAGAGGTCGTCACGGTAACGGACGGACAGACGGACGGACGAGTGGTTTCTCTCTGTCTCCCTCTCTCTCTCTCTCCCCCCCACCCACCGCCGCTGGGTGAGGATGAGGGTGGGGGGTGCGGGAGAGGGGTTAGGAGGGGTGGGGGGGGGGGGGGGGGGGTTGCGAGGGAGCCGTTTCGCCGGCTTTGCTTCACTTCACTCACCCAAACGCCTCGGCGCCGTCAGAGCCACGACACAACAATGGCGGCGGCTGGGCTGCGCTTCCGCTCGGTGCAGCCCTCAAACCGTTCCCACCCGAGCGCTTTGTCGGCAACCGGCGCTCGGATAAAAGTTCCCACCTTATACCCTACCCTCCCTCACACACACACACACACCAACATCATCAAAGACAACTAGTACAACTTCACACACACACATACACACACACGCCTAATAATATTGTAATCCCACACCCCTCCCCCCAAAAACCCCCCCCAAAATTATTAGAATAAAATTGTTCATTTTCGATCTACGGCTGTTTGTGGGGGACGCTGCTCTCCGCAATTGGCTGCCATGTTTCGCCCACAAATATATATATATATATATCTATATCTATATACACTGTACGGGTCAATTCACGTTATAGTATATTCCGGTGAAGCGCTTTGAGAAGACTAGGAGACCGTGGGTCGAAGAAGAAAAGTCTTGGGCATCGACGGGAGGTGAAGGGGTGGATGGAGGGGGGAGGGAGGGTTCCGAAAATGATAAGATGAATAAATAATCCTTGCATTGACACGGCGCCTCATCACGTCTTCTAGACGTCTCAAAGCGCTTCACCCGGGATATACCGTCAAGTGAATCGAGTGTAATATTTTGTGGACGAAGCGCGGCAGCCAATCTGCGCACAGCGGTGTCCTTACACAAACAGTCGTGGATTGAAGTGAGCAATTTGTTACGAGGGATTATTATATCAGGCGTGTGGAGTAAGGAAAGTCGCCCGAGCTATCGCCCTTCCTGGAATCGAACCCAGACCTCTCGCTTGTAAGGCAAATGCTCTAACTACTGAGCTACAGGACTCCACAGTCTGGTCATCCAAATGATCTGGTTAACAAAATACATTGGGATTGTTTGCATTAAAAATGAGATAAGCCAATTAGCAGGGCAAAAATTTAGGCAACTTTCCTGACTCCACACAAGCCTTTTTTCTTTACCTAGCAGTGAGTAGGAGCCCGGTTGTGAGTTGATTGGTGGATCGCTTTCTTGAGGAAATAATCCATGGCTGTTTGTGGGGCGCTTATGTGTGCAATTGGCGTTTGTCCACAAAATGGACAGTCACTTCACTTCACAGCACATTCTGTGAAGCACTTTGAGCCGTCTCGAAGACGTGATAAGGCACAATATCAATAATTTTGATAACCTTGAGTCGCATTTTATACAAAACTAATTTTTCTGTATAATTGTTCAAAATAACTTTAATATTGGAACCCCATTTGTAACAAGCCTAAATGTTTCTAATCTATTCCACTCCTTTATCTAATGAAACTTGGAACACTGTTTCTAATAATGTGACCTTGATGACACTGCGCTTTTTAAAGGA
>CM068752.1:1602320-1639390 GCA_035084275.1 Hydrolagus colliei | reverse complement strand
TTGAGGGAGGGAGGGAGGGGGGGGGGGGGGGGGGGGGGGGGGAGTGTGTTCGGGGGGGGGGGGGGGTTGTGTGGGGGAGGGAGGGGGAGTGGGGGAGGGAGGGAGAGGGAGGGGGAGTGTGTGGGGGAGGGGTGTATTGGGGTGGAGGAGTGGTATTGGGGTGGGGGAGTGTGTGTGGGGGGGGGGGGTGTGGGGGGAGGGAGGGGGAGTGGGGGAGGGAGGGAGAGGGAGGGGGAGTGTGTGGGGGAGGGGTGTATTGGGGTGGAGGAGTGGTATTGGGGTGGGGGAGTGTGTGTGTGGGGGGGGGGGGGAGTGTGTGGGGGAGGATGAAGGGGAGGTGGAGAGAGAGAGAGAGAGGGAGAGGGGGGGGGGGAGGGGCGGGGGAGACTTGAAGGAGTTGCACCGGAACTGCCACGTGTACCGAGTGCGCATGTGCGAGAGTCGCCACCAGTCATTTCCGGTGGGGACTCTGTAACTGGGCAGAGCCTCAGGCCCGTGAAGGGGGGGGGGGGAGACACACACACACAGAGAGAGAGAGAGACACATACACACAGGGAAACAGGCCCCGTGTTCACCCCCACCCACCCACACACACACACACTGACTGGAGGGGGGGGGGGGAGAGTGAGGGACTGAAGCCGCCATGTCTGGGGGAGGGGGCGCCGCCGCCGCCGGATACAACGGTCAGGGCCGCGGAGACGCCCTGAGACCCTGTATGAACGGTCAGTGGAGGGGGCAGTGTGTGTGTGTGGGGGGAGGGGGGGCAGTGTGTGTGTGGGGGGAGGGGGGCAGTGTGTGTGTGTGGGGGGAGGGGGGCAGTGTGTGTGTGTGGGGGGAGGGGGGCAGTGTGTGTGTGGGGGGAGGGGGGCAGTGTGTGTGTGGGGGAGGGGGGCAGTGTGTGTGTGGGGGAGGGGGGCAGTGTGTGTGTGGGGGGAGGGGGCAGTGTGTGTGTGGGGGGAGGGGGGCAGTGTGTGTGTGGGGGGAGGGGGGCAGTGTGTGTGTGGGGGGAGGGGGGCAGTGTGTGTGTGGGGGGAGGGGGGCAGTGTGTGTGTGGGGGAGGGGGGCAGTGTGTGTGTGGGGGGAGGGGGGCAGTGTGTGTGTGGGGGGGGGGGTAGTGTGTGTGTGTGTGGGGGAGGGGGGCAGTGTGTGTGTGGGGGGAGGGGGGCAGTGTGTGTGTGGGGGGAGGGGGGCAGTGTGTGTGTGGGGGGAGGGGGGTAGTGTCTGTGTGTGGGGGGGGGGGGGGGGGGGAGTGAACCCGGGAACTGGCTGGTTGGCGGAATGGTGGGGGTTGGTGACACGCCAGGGTTACCGTCTCCCTCCTCCCTCCTCCCCCCTCCCCTCATTCTCTCTCTCTCTCTCTCTCTCCCTTCCCCACTCTCTCCCCTCCCCCACTCTCCCCCCCGCCCCCCTCTCCTGTTGCTGGGGGTGATTGAGTGTCTGTGTCCCGGTGTGAGGCTGAGGCCAGAGAGAGAGAGAGAGAGAGCCTGGGGTGGGGGCCTTCCTGCTGATCACTTAACACTCCTGACTTGTCCTGTCTGTGTCTATATGTGTATCTCAGTCTGTGTCTGTCTCTCAGCCTCTGTGTCTGTCTCTCAGCCTCTGTGTCTATGTGTCTCTCTCAGTGTGTGTTTCAGTCTTCGTGAATGTATCTCTCAGTTTCTGTGTGTGTGTGTGTCTCTCAGTCTGGGTGACTGTGTGTCTATGTCTCTCAGTCTGTGACTGTGTGTCTATGTCTCTCAGTCTCTGTGTGTGTGTGTCTCAATCTGTGTGAGTGTGTGTCTATGTCTCTCAGTCTGGGTGACTGTGTGTCTATGTCTCTCAGTCTGTGACTGTGTGTCTATGTCTCTCAGTCTCTGTGTGTGTGTGTCTCAATCTGTGTGAGTGTGTGTCTATGTCTCTCAGTCTGGGTGACTGTGTATCTATGTCTCTCAGTCTGTGATTGTGTGTCTATGTCTCTCAGTCTCTCTCTGTGTGTGTGTGTCTCAATCTGTGTGAGTGTGTGTCTATGTCTCTCAGTCTGTGTGGATGTGTGTCTATGTCTCTCAGTCTGTGTGGATGTGTGTCTATGTCTCTCAGTCTGTGTGTGTGTGTGTGTGTGTCTATGTCTCTCAGTCTGTGTGGATGTGTGTCTATGTCTCTCAGTCTGGGTGCTTTGTCCTTCTGCCTGTAGCAGTATTTTCTAGTTTCTGTTCCTCTCTCTGAGCCTCTCTCTGTAAACGTGTCACACACAACTCATAAGCACTCGAAGAATGTCATAATCTAACATTAAGGGTCAGCCTTTTAGAACAGAGTTGAGGAAACATTTCTTCACTCAGAGGGTAGTGAATTCAAATTCACTAGCTGTAGATGCTTAGTCCTTGAACATTTTCAAGGCTGAGACTGATAGATTTTTTAAAAAAATAGAGGGATTAGGGGATATGAGGATTAGGGCAGGTAATTAGGGTTAGGTCAGAAGATCAGCCATGATCTTATCGAATGGTGGAGCAGGCTCGAGGGGCCGAATGACCTACTCCTGCTCCTAATTCTTATGTTCTTATGGTCTTAATGTGCCAGGCAAAAGGAAGGTCCATCCATCTAGTTTGCTTTACACCACCCTGACAGTCAGTCCTGGCTTGACCAGTGGTTCCCCCACCCGCCCCAAACTGTACACTGTATCTTTCCCCGGATATTATTTTCTAGCAGAAATCTATTTTAATATTTAGTCACAAACCTGCTCACCCATCTCTCCTCTGTTCAGTGTCTGAATAATAAATTAGAGCTGTCCTTTCAGGTCCCTTTGGACCTTGATTTGATTGGTTGACTGTAGTCAGCCATTAGCCCCAAACTAAAGTAAGCCCGACTGTTCAGTGAGAGGAATTAATTCCCTTTTTGAAACATTTTATTGATTGAGGGAAAAAAAAATCCTTTCGCCATAGCTGTAAGTAAGGTTATTTCAAAGAACAACAACAACAAAATTAATTTGTATTTGGTATAATCGCGTATCGCTTCAGGAGGACGTCCCAAAATAACAGTGTGGGATTGTGGTATTCAGTGTCATTGGATCGTTTATGTGCAAGTGGAGGATTGTTGTTCTCTGGCTAATTGCCTGGAGGCTGCTCCAAACATTGATTCTACATACAGCATTGTGAACGGATTTGCAATAATTGTGTCGTTATTATATATTCACTCTCCCCGTAGCTCACAAAAATTCTAGGCCCAGTCTTGATAGCAGCTTTATTTGTGTGTAAAACGGGGGAATTCCTGCTATTCTGTCCTTTTAGCATAGTTTTGAATATTTGATTTGAACTGCTTGAGTGGCATCCTCATTTCTAGGTGCATATTTGGGAGAAACATATAATACTAATAATAATAACAATTGCATTTGATATAGCGCTGCATTAGAGTTGAAAGATAAATGTCATTATGCGCTGAAAAGCCTAAATCGAGACACCCTCCTCCCACAATGGGCCAATAATCTGATTTATTACACAAAACGTCCATCCTTAGAAATCTGGAGTATTCAACTTGGGCCTTTTTACTTCTTTCAATCATCTTTCCCTAGTGGTTTAGAACTGTTCTTCTCTGGAGTAATTGGATATATATCTTGACATTATCATGTCTTAATCTCCAATTCTATTCCTAAAAATGATTTGTTCACTAGTGGGTGGTTCTGGTTTGCAACTCGTTAACTTTTCATACAAGCTGTAGCTATAATAATCATAATAATAATCCTTGCATTTAATATAGCGTTTTTCACATCTTATCGACGTCCCAAAAGTAGCTAAGTGTGGGGAATTAATTGATGCCCTCTACAGTGTACAATCCTGAGTTCCATCCTTTCTGGCCATTGCAAGTGGGTGACTGACTGTCAATAGAAAATTATTTTAAATAGATTTTTGGAAATTCAAAAATGGTAGTCGTGTTGTATTCAATGGCTGCAAAAGGCAATGGAAGAAAGCAGTTTGAAATGTTTTGAGAACCAATCACACAATTGCTATTCCAACAATTAACATATAATGTATGTGGGTCCAAAAGTTGCCATATTTTTGTAAGGAACATACAACAACAATAACTTTGATTTATCTTGCGCCCTCCACGCCGAACATAGGAACAGGAGTAGGCCGTTCAGCCCTTCGAGCCTGTTCCGCCATTTAATTAGATCACAGTTGCTTTGTTCTATACCTCAACTAATCCTTTCAATTCCAATTTCCTGCTACCTCCCACAGTATCCCTTAATACCCTGACCTACCAAAAATAAAGCTGTTAAGACATTTGGTATAAGTTTCAGTCTAGGATCTGCTAAATGCTGGCAGACACCCCAGGGGTAGTATATGATGTGGCCAACAGTGCAACGTGGATAACACATCTCCACTTGTGAAGCTGAGCTTCTTTACAGTTTTACCATCTTTATTTAATGAACTTTATTTGTAGAAATATTTTCTGCTCGCTGTGATAAAACGATTCAAAGTAATTTTTCGATTGGATCTTATATTCAGAAGCCTTTTATCTTAGATTTAAACTTGACCTGATCCAACCCTTTTTTTTTGTTTGTTTGTACTGACTTTTGCGTTGACTCGCAATTGTGGTTTGTAGAGACCAAATGTTTTATGGGATAATTTCAAGCAACAATCATTCAGATTAACCATTGAGAATAATGAATACTGTAGTTTTGGTGGGAGGAAATAACATGAAATAAAGCGCAGTTGAAAGTGTAGAATTGTTTTTATAGTGAGTGAGAATGTGTTCTATTCTCACTCACTATTTGGGTGGATGTTAAAGATCCCGATTCCAAATGAAAAAAACCCACACAAAGCAGTTTTGATCATAGTATTGACCAGTGGTCAGACTGGTCACCTGAATAAATCGATCATTTATTATCAAAGCTGTCTTGGAAATTTGCTGCAGTAATTTCAAATGTTTTGGGCACTATCAAACGAGCAATAGATTTTTGTGGTTTGTAATTTGGTTCCTTGAGATGCGGCCGCAACTTTCTGTACAGATTTCTTTTTTGAAAATGTGGTAAGAGTGAAATGAGAGCACTGACTGCTACCTTGGCCAGTCATGGCGTTTGTAATGTTAATATAGTCACAGAGGTCATCTCTTCAGAATCTCATTCTAGTTAAACATTGACGATGCTGCAGCTCATTCCAGACATTATCTGCACTAAAAGGCCTGCCAAGAAAACAATGGATCCTTTGTAATTGTCTCATCATTTTTCCAAAAAAAAAGTTTGAAACATTTTAATCACTGCACATCAACAGGCTGGATGAGGTCGTTATTTGCTTACAAGATACAGTCTCTACACGTGTGACTTATATGCTCACCATACCCCTTGCTCTTACAGAATGTAACTTTGGAGCCGGTGTACACCTCTATCTGCAGTAATTGTGTCATAATAATAATGAATCATAATAATAATCCTTGCATTTGATATAGCGCTTTTCACGTATTCTAGACGTCTCAAAGCGTTTCACACAATATACTGTAGAGTGAATTGACCGTATACTTGTGGACGAAACGTCATGCCATATAACAACAACAAAATTATATTTGTATAGCGAGCGCCTTTCACGTCGAGAGGACGTCCCACGGGGCATATATATATTTAATAATAATAACATATATATTTTACTTATACAATAAAAGCCCGCTTATCCGGCACCCTTGGGACCTGGCGACTGCTGGTTAAAGCGCCTGCTGGATATTCGGCCGGAAACGCAAAAAAAAAATTGTTCAATATATTTTTCCGGATAAATTCCGGTAAATCGAATGTGGACCTTTTTTTTGCGATGTCGGTTATACGGAAGTTACGGTTGATCGGGTGCTGGAACAACAGGATTTTACAATATAATAATATTAATATTAGACATTATTATTATAATATAGTTAAATTCATGACCAGAAAGCTTTTAAAATGCGTTTTCGACAAATCACTGCCGGACTAGCTGCAAATTGTGAACGAAGGCTACAAATGTCATCCTAA
Organism: Hydrolagus colliei; assembly: GCA_035084275.1. Lineage (NCBI taxonomy): Eukaryota > Metazoa > Chordata > Chondrichthyes > Chimaeriformes > Chimaeridae > Hydrolagus > Hydrolagus colliei. The sequence continues at coordinate 1,633,428 of CM068752.1, read as the reverse complement.
CCTTTTTTATTCTAATGAATGTCTCTATGGCTTGTAAACCGATATTTTCTCCCTCTCTCAGTTGCAAATTGCGTCTTGAGTGGAGCCAATGAGATCCTGCTTCGGATGCGTTTTTGGTATCATTTTACTGTAGTGGAGTCCTGTAGCACAGTGGCTAGAGCACTAACCTCGCAAGCGAGAGACCAGGGCAAAACCTTGGGCATGTTTCCTTTACTCTGTACGCCTGATAATAATCCCTCAGAAAATCCCCTCCCAATAATAAATAGGTCATTTCAGTCCATGACTGTTTGTGGGAAACTGCTGTGTGCAATTGGCTGTCACATTTCACACATAAATATATGGTCAATTCACTTTACAGTGTGAAGCGCTTTGAGGCGTCTGAAAGACGTGAAAAGCACTATTTGCAATGCAAGAATTATTATTAAACCTGTATCTACCTTACCTACCGGCTAATCGTTGTTTTATAACTGCATTTTATGTCCCTTTACACAGGCCCTGTGCAAAACCAGTTGATTCAGCATCCTCCATTCTCCAATGAACAGGGATGTAACTTACTTCCCCCAGCACCATATTCACAACAACTCCCTTCGAAGGACTTTTCACAACTGACTGTCGGACAGGCTAACTACGGATATAGTCAATACACTCAGCCTGTCGGAGGTTATCCAGGCCCTGGGGAGATTCCCACGAGACCCCTCGTGGGTCCTGCACTGAATGCAGCCCCACAACAGAAGGCAGTGTCAGCTGATGGACTGAGCATGCCTGTGGCTACCAATCCCGGATCGTTCTCCAGAATGCCTCCGCCATCTCCCGGCTCTTTCCCGCACGGAGGCTCTAACAGTGTTTACTCGGCCACCTCGGTCCCGTCGCAGTCAAGCTGGCAGTACAGTGCCCCACAGCAGTCCCGTCCTATGAGTCAGCCACCGCTGGCCAGCCCTTCGCCAGCAAATCATATGGTCCCGGGAACCAGGCAGAGCCAAGTCGTTCCAGAGCCCTCGTCTGCGCTTTATGGCAGTTCGGGTCCAAACGCACCTGCAGGCACTCTGTATGCAAATCCAGCTGCCAGACCTGTTCCACAGAGTTACATGAACCCAGGTAAGCGAGTTCTGCCCATTCTGTACTCTGAGAATCATTGCTACTTCCAGTAAATGCTCTGGGCCACAAGGATCGTTTTAATCGAATAATGATTTGGTATTTCCAACGTTGCGTTGGGAATTTGGCAGGCAGAGCGAATGTTCTGCTCACGCAGGCGGACAGAAACAATCCACCTGTCTTTCTCTCTCTCTCTCTCTCTCTCTGTGTGTGGCCGCTCCCTGTATGTTTGTGGAGACCTGTAGCTAGCTGAGTTGTTAGAGCACTTGCCTTACAAGCGTGAGACCTGTGTTCGAATCCAGGCAGGTCAGGGCGAAACCTTGGGCAAGTTTCCTTGTTCCATACACACGCCTAATAATAATCCCTCCAAAAAAAACACAATAGTAGAATTAGTCATTTTCAATCCACGACTGTGGTCAACAGTGCAACATTCTGCCCTTGCCCGGTATCCCTTAATAACCTGACCTAACAAATAATCCTGAACCGGCTCCACCTGAGTGAGTGGTGGCTCGGCAGGTGCTAAATGACCTTCGATATTGAACTGCTGAGCATTATTAGTACATGGTCTAAATTGTTTTTCAATTGTGAACACTTTCAGAATATTTTAACACAAATTCTAATAGTAATCCTTATATTCAATGTAGCGCCTGATCACATCTTCAAAATGCGCTTCACGGGATGCGCTGGAAAGTGAATTGATAGACTGTATAGTTTGTGGGTGAAATGGTGCAGCCAATGGCGCCAATTATATGTTGAGTTATGCGGGAGTTAAATCAGGAAACATTCTTTTTTTTACTCAATTCCTATTAAGAACTCTGCATTTTGTTGTCCTATTAAGAACATGTCCTATGCCGCAAGAGGCTTAAGAGTTTCCACAGTGCTGTGTTTTTGCCAGAGTCAGGTATTTGCTTACTCATCATGCAAGGTGAATGACTGGCTGGATTTAGCACTGACTGGGTGGGTTGTGACAGAGTAGGTTGAAAGTTCCCTGGTGTTGGAGGTGAACGTTGACCTTTAGTTCAGATGATTGCTAGCTAACTGCCATTACTCTCATTATTATACTCTTGAACAACAGGGTTTCTGATAAAGGTTTTCAGCCCTTCTGGAATGCCTCTGGTACATAGGACTGCTATACACATGTAATTTTGTTGTTTGTTGTCGATTCATGTAATTTTGTTGTCGTCGTTCGTAATGTAATTTTGTTGTTGTTAATGAGTGAATCGGCCAGGGGGAAGCAAAAGGTTGAACTTTGGACCGTTGTGATATTTTGGTTGGAAAATCTGATATCAGTAAAGAAACGTACATCTGCCTTTATAATCTCCTCATTCCGTACCCCCCTCACCCCGAGTGCTGGAGTGAAGTGTGTTTTTTTTGTGTGTTATTTTAAGAATAGCTGGTTCGTGGAGAGACATGATTCAATCTGTTGTAAAATGAAGGAAAACTTAATTGGGTTATTTAGATCAGGATGGTCCCTCCCTCCCAGCAGCAAGAGCTGGTGGATGAATGGGAGGATGCAGTTGGTAAGGAAACCAGCTTGCCTTCCCCTCTTTAGAAATTTACCTACTTCTACATATACATATACCTGAGAGCTTCAAGTTCTGGCACAGTAGCAAATCACATCTAATAATAATTATTAATAATCCTTGCAGTTTTATATAACGCCTTATCACGTCTTTGAGACGTCTCACAGCGCTTTGCAGAATATAACTGTAACGTGAACTGACTGTATATTTTGTGGGCGAAACGCAGCAAAATTCACATCGACTTAAGCCATGGACGTGTGCAAAATATTGAAAGATGCTTTGTGAGTAAATACATCAAACTGCAGCCACCTCTATAATCTAAAATGCTAATCTTTCCTAGAAAATCCAAAGCACTTTGCTAAAAAAAAGAGATTGACCTTTTCTTTGAAACGAATGGCCCTTTGATTAGTTTACATGCAGTACCTAATTGCAAACATTTGAAAGCAAGATAAATAATAATAATCCTTGCATTTGACGAAGCGCCTTATCGTGTCTTTTGAGATACCTCAAAGCAAACAGAATATACCGTGAAGTGAATTGACCATATAATTTGTGGGTGAAACGAAGTAGCCAATTCCACACATCAGCGTCACACAAAACAGTCCTGGGTTGAGTGAGTGACCAAATGATTCCTGTAATTGTGTTTTGGAAAGGATGATATTTGATGAAACACAGGGAACAAGGTAAGTATATAAACTCAACTTCTGGAAACTGGGCAACGATTGTCAATATCTCGACAGGATTGCAGGGTCATGCACCAGTGGGCCAGCCGATACCTCGGATATATCAGCCCGGCAGACCACCGCTGGCAGCCCCCCCGACAAGTGGAGGTGCTCCTATGATTAGACCAACATGTCCCCCGGCAACAAATACTCACGATCGACCAATGCCTCCAAACCTAAACTTCTCAGGAGGACTAGAAGGTAAGCCTTCCATCAACTCAGGATGCCCGGGTGTTGTATAAATTGGTACAGAGAAGTGTTAGATAATCCATGTATACTGATGTCCTGTTTAATGATCCAAATCTATATATATATACACATATATATCCCCATATCGTATGGAGTACATTTTGCTATTTATAGCGAGTGCTATTTGGATAATAATAACACAAACTACTTAATGTGCAGTTAAGATGCATTTTCAAAAGTTTCTCTGCATTAATGTATTCCCTCCCGCCCCGGCCAAACCAATAAAGTTATTTAGAAGCAGATATTTTTGCTGTCAGGAAGAAGCTGTTTATAAATTTACGCTCATCTGCAACTTGGAACGATGTGAGTGAGGTAAAGGGACGCGATACTGCACTGACAGGAAAGTAACTTCTTGGATGTTACCAGAAGTCGTGGCTGGAGGAACTGTCAAGAAACACCAGTTCTGCCTACAGGAGGGAGGCGAGGGAATGGGAGGGAAGAAAAAGGATGGAAATATTTTACTGTAGAATGCTGCCTCCTGGCAGGCTCCGACCTGCATCGTGTCCCGCACTAAAACAAATGTGGGTTGCTATTCTCGTTGAAAAAACCTGCAGCTCTACTTTGTCCCAAAGCTTTGCACATTTTAAGTGATAAGATAAGCATATTTAAATGATTTAAATGATTAAGGCAGTAAACCGAGGATTCGGAGCCAGGCCCCCGCTTTTATAATGAGGAAATCCACATGTGAACCATTTTAAGCCGTACTGAAAGGAAATGCAAACTTGTAAATATTAAACTTCATAGAAATGTTACAATGTAAATGTCGGGTGAAGTGCCACTTTTATGAACTTGGATTTTTCACTTGTGTCTTCCTGGGATCTATAAAATACTGAACTTGTTTGGGGGCAGTTGGCAAATGTGAATTCCATAGTATTCACTGCCCAGTGATGGATTGCATGTGTCCCTTTTGAATTTGAATAATATCTGTTTGCTGTTTTTTTTAAGGCATTTTATCTAAATGAGTAAGGCACCTGTACACTGTGTATTGGGATTCAGCTTTTATATAAAAGTATATTCAAACGAGATGTTGGTTTATTTTAAATGACTTCTAGTTTAAAAGGTATTTTTTGTAGTCGTCAGGCAGTTCTTAATAGTTTAACTATTTAACTAAAGATAGCCGAATTATAGCATTTAAATATAGCATTTTTTCCACCTGGAAATCTGTGAGAATTATATAGTATAATATTAAGAACATTAGAATTAGGAACAGGAGTAGGCCATTTGGTCCCTCAAACCTGCCCCGCCATTCAATAAGATCATAGTTGATCTTCTAATCTATCTCCACCCATCTGCTTTATCCCCATATCCCTTAATCCCTTTGTCCATAAGGATAATCCTTGCATTTGATATAGTACCTTATCACGTCTTCGACACGTCTCAAAAGTGCTTCACCAAATATACTGTAAAGTGAAGTGACTGTATATTGTGATCTATATAATCTAGAGATTGATTTTCAGGAGTACAACTAAAACAGCACCCCACACAACTTTCTATTTTAGGACCTAACTCCAGGACGGATACTGATCAATCTATAGTTTCAAACAATTACGATGCTCTGGAAGGCGGAGGCTGCATGTGTAAGTGTGTATTTTTTTCAACGGAAGTTACTCTTCTTCACACTGCTTTCATTTACTTTCCGGAGGTGTCGGTGTGCATTGATGGTCCAATTTACTTACACGATGTAAATGTTCCGAGGCTTGTGTGTGTGTGTGTTTTTTGTTTAATCAAATAGAGCACGGCTTTTCCTGATGCAGATTTTAATTGTATTTTGCTTTCACCAGTGCCACCTCATCAACAAACTGCAAAGCACGGCAAGACACTCGGTCATTCATATCCCTCCTTGCCCCCCGGCTACCAAAACCTACCTGGCCCTGGAATTACAGGTGGTCAACCTTCTGCACAGGTCAACAGTGCAAGACCACAGCAATTTCCTCAGGTAAATGATGTGCTGGAAGCAGGAATCGGCACTCGCCTTACAATCAATCGTGAGACCTGTGTTCGAATCCAGGCAGGTCAGGACGAAACCTTTGTCAAGTTTCCTTAACTCCACACACACACACACCTAATAATAATCCCTCCAAAAAAAACAATGATAAAAATTGTTCATTTCAATCCACGACTGTTTGTGGGGACACTGCTGCGCGCAATTGGCTGCCACATTTCGCCCACAAAAATACAGTCAATTCACTTTCAGTATATTTCGTGAAGTGCTTTCAGACATCCAGAAGACATGAAAAGCGCTACATCCAATTTAAGGATTATTAGTAGTATTATTATTATTATCTTGCTGCATCTCAAATACTCGCTGCTGCTCCTTACTCGTACGCATGGCAAGAACATCTGAAACCAACTGTCCGTTGGTGGAAAGCTCTACCTTGAACGGGCTACTAGATAATGGATTGAAAGCAACAATTCTGCCACATGTTTAGAACTTCTGATATTGGACCGTATATACACTATTAGCCTCCACCCCGGAGAGAGTCGATATCCTGTGAAACACTTGAAGGCGTCTCAATGGTCAATGATCAGGCGCTATTTCAAAAGGAAGAATTCTTATTTATATTGCTGTATTCTTGAGTGCATTATTATATCAAGATAATGCTTTGCTGTTGGAGCTTCCCGGCCAAAGTTATCTTGCTTGATTTCTAGTCGGCAGTTTGGGGGTAAAATTTTATGATACAGTCGTGGAATGAGAAATGGTTTGTCCTCTTCAGGCTCCTCTTGGCATGAATACACTGACGACCTCCATGGGTGGCCTCGGGCTACAGCAGAACCAGCAGCCCGAAGGGCTGAGACCTGTGAACCTCCTGCAGGAAAGAAACATTCTGCCTTCAACTCCAGTCAAAGCCCCGATTCCAAACCTGCACAAAGATCTACAGAGACTGAACTCCAAGTCAGAGTGAGCTCCACTCAGCTGTTGCGTATTGTGTCATGGCTATCCTCGGGGAGGTGGGAGGGTGGGGGGAGAGAGAGAGAGAGATAAGTAAGCAGTTAGCAGGGTCTCTCAGGGCTGAGCTGCCTACAAGTTGATGTACTTGGCAACATCATGTTAGAATTGACTGACAGTCTTGGAAGTTCATACAGATCTGCGATGCTCGAAGTCAGTGCCTGATAACAGGTCAGCTAGCCTAGGATGGGTTCTTTCTACTCAACTTCTGTTAACCCCGCAGACCACAGCTCTTAATGCTGGTCCTAGCTGAACAAGCAGTGAGACAAAGTGCTCAGCGTGCTAGGCAGCTTGAAGGGCTCGATATAAAGGTGTTGTTTTTGAGACAAGTCTCTCAATGGCAGCTGTGCTGTGTTAACTGGTTAAGTTCCATCAGTGCTCCAAACATGCACTGGGGTCCCCAAATCTTAGCTATTGCCTTCCTGTGCCTAATAATGTGGAGCTCCTGTAGCTCAGTGGTTAGAGCACTCGCCTTATAAGCGTGAGACCTGTGTTCGAATCCAGGCAGGTCAGGGCGAAACCTTGGGCAAGTTTCCTTACTCCATACACACGCCTGATAATAATCCCTCCAAAAAATAACAACACAACAACAAAATTGGTCATTTCAATCCATTTGTGGGATGCCATTGTGCGCAATTGGCTGCCGAGTTTTGCCCGCAACTATACAGTCAATTCACTTTACAGTACATTCTGTGAAGTGCTTTGAGACTTCTCGAAGACGTGAAAAGCGCTACATCAAGGATTATTATTATTATTAATAATAACAATAGGTAATTGATTAATGAGGAACTGGGGAAGTAGACTATGTCTTTTTGGGCAGAGTGCACATTCCATTCTAGGCACAGGGTCAGAGAGCTGGGCATCCGTCATGCATTTAACCTTGCTAACTTTGTGTGTTATATTTTCAATTTAGTGTGTTCAGATGCACCCTGACCAACATCCCTCAGACTCAGTCTTTATTGAACAAAGCTAAGCTTCCATTAGGACTGCATTTGCATCCCTTCAGAGATTTATCGGTAAGACTGTTAATCTTTCAGTCATTTAAAAAGAGAAAATATATATATATATATATATCTTGTTCCTCCTTTGCTGCCCGTGGCCTGGCTATGACTTGATAGGCACAGCGATGTGGATGGGATCAGGAGCCGGCAACAGGGAGTGGCATATAAAACTGAGCAAAGTGTTATGACTTATTCGTTCATTGGGTTCCGCTGCCTGATCTTTCAAGTCATTGTTTTACATTCCTTACATTTGCGACTTGCTTTACACTTCATTTTAATTTAGTGTTTGGAGCTCCTGTAGCTCAGTGGTTAGAGCACTCGCCTTACAAGAGTGAGGCCTGTGTTCGAATCGAGACAGGTCAGGGCGAAACCTTGGGCAAGTTTCCTTACTCCCCACACACATGCCTAATAGTAATCCGTCCACAAAAACACAATAATAAAAATTGGTCATTTCAATCCATGGCTGTTTGTGGGGGACGATGCTGTGAGCAATTGGCAGCCGCGTTTCGCCCACAAATATCCAGTCAATTCACTTTACAGTAAATTCTGTGAAGCGCTTTGGGGACGTCGATAAGATGTGAAAAGCGCTATATCGAATGCAAGGATTATCATATTCAATCTTATGATTTTTTTTAATACCAGCTAGAGCGAGGTGGCTAGTTATTAGGTTATTCCAAGTTATTAAATGCTTGGTTTGGCTTCTTGTTACAGCAATTACCCGTCGTCACATCCAGTACCATCGTCAGGTGTCGCTCCTGCCGGACTTACATTAATCCCTTTGTTAACTTTCTGGACCAAAGAAGATGGAAATGTAACTTGTGCTATCGAGTTAACGATGGTAAGTAAGTTCACCGCATTAGGAGCAGGTTCATTTAGTCTTTGGCGGGTGGCCTCGACTGGAGCTACTTAGGGTTACGGAGGGGGAGATCGAGCCCACTGACACTCACTAACAAGGCTCACGCGTGAACGATGAACACTTGGGGGCGTGGTACCAGAGAGGAGACAGAGCCTAAGGAATCACACCCGAGCAAGAGGCGGCTGGGAGCCAAATGGGAGGCGTGGGCCAAAGGCGGAGTGGGCGTGGGGGGGTGGGTGGGTGGGGGGGGAAGAAAACTAATCCTGTAGTTAAAAGTATGGTGGGTTAGTTTGCGTGCCAGAGACCAGCCAGCAAATGCCTTCCAAGTCCCACGGCCAACAAAAAACCTGATGCCGTTAGACTTGACCGTGGCAACTTTGAATTGTATTTTCATGGCGTTAACTGTGTATGGGTTCCACCGTCTTATACAATTGCTTTACAACCCAATTCAGGCTATGACGAAGAGTGTTGTGTCAGGGACAGAATTACACACTCGAATTAGTTTTGAACTCTAAAGCACTCGCCTTGCAAGCGATTCGATTCCAGGCAGGTCAGGGCGAAACCTTGGGCATGTTTCCTTACTCCACACGCCTGATAATATTCCCTCAAAAAAAATTGATCATTGATGTAAAGATTATTATTATTATTTTTATTGTTATTTAGATATCTGACTACTGTATTTAAGAAACATTCTGACAGTTGTACAATATTTAGTCCCAGAAGAATTCATGTATAATCCAGTGACCCGATCGTACGGAGAGCCCCACAAGAGGCCTGAAGTTCAGAGTGCAACCATAGAATTTATCGCTCCTTCAGAATACATGGTGAGTGCAAATATTTTCATGTCGCAGTTTCGTATGGCGTCAGATTGCTGCTGAAGTTGGCTCCTATTCAAGCATGTTTGGTATGTAGAAAATTGTCAAGCTTGAGTGAATTGATTGCATGACCTTTTTAAATTTAATATATCAATGCTGTTTTTATTTGGATCAGAAAGTCATAAATATGCATTGTGCGTAATATATTATTTATCTATATATATATATAGAACCCCGTCTATATATTGATCCTGTGTGGAACATGTTTAGAATACTTTTTGTGGTTCACATTTAAAAAAAAATTAATTACAGGAGTTCCTGCTTCATTATGAAGCGCTTTGAGACTTGTTGACGACGTGATGAGGCGCTATATCAAATGCTAGATTATTATTATTATCACTATAAATCGATGTCTTGCTTTTCTTTTTCAGTTGCGTCCACCGCAACCCGCAGTGTATCTATATGTTTTGGATGTCTCTCATAATGCAGTGGAATCTGGATACTTAAACACTGTCTGCCAGTCATTGTTGGAAAATCTGAACGTGTAAGTTTTGTCTGTTTGGTGCCCTCTCGGTTTTAGTTCTACTCTTTTGCCATATACATTCAGTGAAATTGGAGCCCTGTAGCTCAGTGGTTAGAGCACTCGTCTTGCAAACGAGAGACCTGGGTTCAATTCCAGGCAGGTCAGGCTGAAACTGGGCAAGTTCACACACGCCTAATAATAATCTGTCCAAAAAACCCCACAATAATAAAAATTGGTCAGTTTCAATCCATGACTGTTTGTGGGGACACTGTGGTACGCAATTGGCTGCCGCGTTTCGGCCACAGATATACATTCAATTCACTTTACGGTACATTCCGTGAAGCGCTTCGAGACGTCAATAAGACGTGAAAAGCCGCTATATCAAATGCAAGGAGTATTATTATTATAAATTAAAGCCAACCGCCCCAATCTTGTTAAACACCCGCAGGCTCCCTGGCGATTCCCGGATGAGGATAGGATTCATTACGTTTGATAGCACTGTCCATTTCTACAATCTTCAGGAAGGCCTGTCTCAGCCTCAGATGATGGTGGTTTCAGATATCGAAGGTATGTATGCTTTCAACTAGCAAACTCATTTTGCTGCTGCCAAGCGTCTAGTGTAAAGGCTTGATGGCCGCCCAACGTGAAAGGCGCTCTATGAATGTTATTCTGTTGAAGTTGAGGATTCAAGTCCCGCATCGGAGACTTTCAGCTCGTGGGCTAGAGACTTGACATTTCAGTCCGGTCCAGCATTCTCTTGAGTTTCTGTCATTTGGATGAGTTACACCGCGGTTCAGTTGGATTATAAAAGACGCTGGACTGTCACAAAGGGAAGTGTCCTACCCTATAATTGTCCAGTGAATTGAGTAATGGGACAGTGCGTTCTAGGAAGTGTCGGGTATTTCAATGTCTTGACAAACTATATCAAAAGCGATGACTTATTAATAATAATCATGCCCTCCCTGTAGGTATTTTATTTGATATTTTGCTTTATTTGCCAGTGTATAATCATTGAGGCAGTGTAGTTGAGTAATGAAGAAAGGTTACTAAAATGGGTTTGTGTATGTGTGTGGGTGTGTATAATAAGTACACACCGACAGTGGGTAATTATTGAAGGTTAACGTTGATCCGAGTAGGTCTTGCTAATCTTGCTTGTCTTTTGCAGATATCTTCATACCAACTCCAGATAACTTGCTGGTAAACCTGAATGAAAGCAAAGAGGTAAAACTCTTCTTAAATATCCGCGTGGAACCTCGTACGGTGGTGGCCTCATTACAGAACAATTCTTACGGACAATAAAATTCCAACTTGCTTTGCGAATGATAGCTGACTTCATTGGGCATGTGTGCCCAGTGTTAATATATTTTTTTAAAAAGCCTGATTTCCAGGTTCAAGTGCCCAACTGTGCTAGAACTGTAAATATGTTATAACATTGGCACCTTGTATACGAGCCTGGACTGTATATTGCTTTAAGCATGGTAACGTTAGCAGGCTGTGAGACTTTTGTAGTTGTGGAAGAACGTATTGTCCTTATTACCCTGCAAGTGAGAATTCAGTACTATTGCTGGCCAGGTTTCAATGACTTTCCTGCATTGTGAAGTTTTTAAGACTGGAGCTCCTGTAGCTCAGTGGTTAGAGTACTTGCCTTACAAGCGTGAGACGTGTATTGAAATCCATGCAGGATCAAGGTGAAACCTTGGGCAAGTTTCCTTACTCCACACGACTAATAATAATCCTTAAAAAATTTTTAAAAAAATTTCAATCCATGACTGTCAATTGCGCACAGCAGCAGATGCTGCTGTGCGCAATTGACTGCCACTTTTCGCCCTGGCTTCCAGACTTCACCCTGACTACAAATTTACGGTATATTCTGTGAAGCGCTTTGAGACGTCTAGAAGACGTGAAAAGTGCTATATCAAAAGCAAGGATTATTATTATTTACAGCGCAAATGTTTAGCGTCTTCAAAATAGACAACAACAAAAAAGTTTTTGATGCAAGTAAACACATTGAATGTATTTTTTTTTCTTGTAATTTGTTTTATTTGAAGTTGATCGAGGACTTGCTGAGAGCTTTGCCGCAGATGTTTGGCAATACCTCGGAGACCCAGAGCGCCCTCGGGCCTGCACTACAGGCTGCGTTCAAACTGCTCTCCCCCACTGGAGGCCGTGCCTCTGTCTTCCAAACACAGCTACCCTCAGTGGGAGTGGGGGCTCTCAAACCGAGAGAGGATCCGAGCCAGAGGTCCAGTATGAAGGTAGTGCAATGCCACCCTGTGATCGTAGATTGTTTTAACTGCTCCATCGTGATTGTCCACCACCTTGGGACCTTTCTCCTGATGTGCAAGGCGCTATACACAACATGTCATTATGTGGAGTTCCGTAGCTCAGTAGTTAGATCACTCGCCTAGCAAGCGAGAGGGCTGGGGTTCAATTCCAGGCAGAGTGAAACTTTGCACAGGTTCCCTTACTCCACACGCCTGATAATAATCCCTCAAACAAAACTAAATAATAAAATTGGTCATGTCAATCCATGGCTGTTTGTGGGGGACACTGCTGTGCGCAATTGGCTGCCGCGTTTCGCCCACAAAATATGCAGTCATTCACTTTACAGTATATTGTGTGAAGCGCTTTGAGACGGCTAGCAGACGGGCTAAGGCGCTGGCTACAGCAGATGCAGGGATTATCTTGACCCAAGTTTTGAATAGTTTGCGTTCACCTGGCCTCTTGTAACTTGCTGTAAGAGGGATACGTTGCAAGTTAAATGCAGATCAAAAGAATTGCATCATGTACACCTCTGTTGTGTTTTATTCCCTGAAGGATGTGCAGCACCTCTCTCCAGCCATTGACTTCTATAAGAAGTTGGCTCTGGACTGTTCGGGACAGCAGATCGCAGTCGACCTCTTCCTACTCAATGGGCAATATTCTGATTTAGCATCTCTGAGTAAGTGAGACACAGATGATTGTTTGTACGTTCCCTAGTCTTTTAACTTATTGTTTAATTGACGTGTAGTAAACGCAAGTAGGAACCAGTAGCGTCCTTGAAAACCCTGCATCCATGCTTTTATCCCTTTCAGTTAAAATGCTGGCATGGACTAGTTGAGACCGATGGTCTGTTTCTGTTCTGTACGATGTATATAATTGTTGTAAGTACCACAAAGCCAAGGGGGTGGTGGGGGTGGAAGGGGAAGATGAACTCCTCAATTGTTGCTTTAAATGCTGCATGTTTGGAAGCACAAGACTTGCATGTTATTGTGGAGTCCTGTAGCTCAGTGGTTAGAGCCTCGCCTTACAAGAGAGAGACCTGGGTTCAATTCCAGGCAGGTCAGGGCGAAACCTTGGGCAAGTTTCCTTACTCCACATACACGCCTGATGGGGGGGGATCAAGAAAACCCCCCCCAAAATAAATTGATCACTCCATCCACGACTGTTTGTGCGCAAATGGCTGCCGCGTTTCACCCACAAATATACAGTAAACTTATTTTCAGTATAATCTGTGAAGCATTTTGAGACGCTGTATCAATTGCACGGATTATGATATTATTATGTAAACCACTCCTCTCTTAGTGCCAAAGAGGGTAATTTAGAAGCGTTTGCATCGAACTCGCATTACACAAACGTATAATTTTCCAGCGCTCGCTTCATTAAAATCCACACTGCCCTCAAAACACAAGAGCCATCGTCAAAATCCTTCACGCGCGATTGCAAAACCTTTCGGAGAGTTACAACCAAACTATTCAACGATTTTCAATGAGGTGAAAAATCTTTTGTCCATTTGCCAAGTATAGTTTCTACTGGGTTTCAATAGCTTGAGGGTGACTGAACATTTAAATATTGCTTTAGGCTTTCCCTTTGTATACCAATGCAACGTACTATTATTCATATTATTATTCGCTCACCCTCCTGATCCCAGCCACTGGTGCAGATCCCTGGCTATCCAGTGCTTTGGGACGTCCTCCTGACGTGAAAGGCGCTCTGTGTAAGTGTAATTTGCTGTGTTATTGTTGCTGTTGGTTTGCTTTCTTTAAGACTTATTAAGACCCTGTAATGATATCACAACATTTTGGTCACCCTGTACAACCCCCCAAACCGGTTTTGTCCCTTTTTTGTTGTTGTGTATTTTGACGTGCAACTAGAGATCCTTTTCTCATGTGTTTCAGCTTGTATTTCAAAATACTCTGCCGGCTGTATCTACTATTACCCTTCATACCACCACAAACACAACCCCGCCCTGGTGGAGAAGTTTGAAAAGGAGCTAAAACGCTACTTGACCAGAAAGGTCGGCTTCGAAGCAGTCATGAGGATAAGATGTACAAAAGGTTGGCCTCCCTTCGCTTGCGCTGTTAAAACCACCGGACTAAGTACACTGTTGAGGCTGAACACTAATAGAGCTTGACGTTAGTGACTCGCTGCGGCTGTTTGTGGGGGACGCTGCTGTGCGCAATCGGCTGCCGCGTGTCACCCACAAAATGTACAGTCATTTTGCTTTACAGTATATTCTGCGAAGCACTTTGAGACATCTAGAAGACGTGATAAGGTGCTACATCAAATGCAAGGATTATTATTGTATTATTATACATCCACCTGAGTTTGTGTTGGACGTGCAGAACTCAGTGAGTTCCCCTCTTTCTGATTGGACTCCAAATTGATTTACCTGCCTTGGATGTATACAACGTGGGGAATCCTGTAGCTCAGTTGTTAGAGCACTCGCCTCGCAGAGTGAGAGACTTGGGTTTGATTCCCGGCCGGACAAAAAGTTGGGCAATTTTTCTTACTCAACGCACTTCTGTTTACCTCAAAAGAAACCCGGATTATTATCATATTATTATACATCCGATGGAAATTGCTGTGGGTGGGGGGGTATAGTCTTTTAACCGAACTTTCAAAATTTGATCCTGTAGATTTTTTTGGACAGATAATTTGTGCCTTTGAATTAAATTAAATCTTTTTCTCTCTCTCTCTCTCTCCTAGGTCTTGCAATCCATACTTTCCATGGCAACTTCTTTGTACGGTCCACAGACTTGCTGTCGTTGCCCAATATAAACCCTGATGCAGGTTTTGCAGTGCAGATGTCCATTGAAGAGAATCTGGTGGATGTGCAGCTTGTCTCGTTCCAAGCCGCCCTATTGTACACTTCGAGTAAAGGTACGGACAGGCCGAATGAGAGACCTGGGTTCGATTCCCGGGAGGGCAAAAAGATCACTTTGTTATTCTTGTTGATTAAAAAACTGATCTCCTGTTAGCTAACCACTAACCAGTGCTCAGTGTTTTAGAGCACTCAGCTTACAAGCAAAAGACCTGGGTTCAATTCCAGGCTAGTCAGGGCAAAACCATGAGCAACTTTTCTTCCTCCACACACACACCACACACCTAATAATAATTGCTCAAAAAAAGTACAGTAAAAGCTGTTTAGCTGTGACCCGATCAACCGTAACTTCCATATAACTGGCACATCAAAGAAAAGGTCCGCATTCCATTAACCGGAATTTATCCGGCACAAATGTACGTTTTATTATCGTCCGAATATCCGGCACACGCTTTAACCGGCATTGGCCAGGTCCCGAAGGTGCCGGATAAACGGGTTTTTACTGTAATAAACTGGTCTTTTGAATCCATGACTGTTTGTGGGGGACGCTGCTGTGTGCAATTGGCTGCCGCGTTTCGCCCACAAATATACAGTCAATTCACTTTACAGTATATTCTTTGAAGCGTTTTGAGACGTCTAGAAGACATGTAAAGTGCTATATCAAATGCAAGGATTATTATTATTTCCTTTCTATATATATATATATATATCTATTGCAGTTTACCAGCATGTTTGTTTTTTGGGATCCTATCCAGGTGAGCGACGTATTCGGGTTCACACTATGTGTTTACCGGTGGTGAACTCTCTGGCAGACATTTACGCTGGAGCAGATGTTCAGGCCATCACCTGCCTGCTGGCCAGCATGGGTAAGTGGTTAGTCTGCATTCAAAAACGCAACGTACTCCCATTGATGCTTTTTGTCAGTAACAGTGAGCCCCACCATCTACGGACAGCCCTTTCTGCCTCCCGACCCTTTGGAGTTCCATCCAACGTTCCCTTTCCTCGCTCCCTGCTTTGCCTCCTTTCAAGGCACGTCTCAAGACCCTTCTCTTCGGCCGCCCTCCGCTCTAGTTAAACGCCGTGAAGCACATTGGGTCATCATCCTGACGTGAAAGGCCCTACTTACACAGGATGCCAGAATCAACCTTACCCCCCCCCCCCCCCCCCCCTCCTTTCTGTTTTGCCTCTGAGCCGGCCTCATTAGCCGAGTTGTGAGCGGTTATTGTGCAAGCGAGGCCTCGGCGGGACGCGCTGGACGTTTAATTCTCATTCCGCTGTTGCCTCCCGTCTTGTTTACCTAGCTGTTGACCGGGCCATTTCGTCGAGTCTGAGCGACGCCAGAGACGCCTTGGTTAACGCTGTGATCGATTCGCTCTCCACTTATCGCTCAGCGGTTTTAAGCCAACAGCAGCAGCAGCAACCGGGCGTGATGTGTCCTGTGTCACTGCAGTTGTTTCCACTCTACATCCTATCACTGTTGAAGCAGGTACGATCCCAAATCACTTCAGAGCCTCGGGATGTCCTCCCCAGCGTGGAAGTGCCAAATACATGCAGTTTGTCGTTGTCTTAGTTGTTCCGAGCTGTTTAAAAAGGCACAGAGAATGTAGATTTTATATATCGTGGAGCTCCTGTAGCTCAGTGGTTAGAAGCGTGAGACCTGTGTTCAAATCCAGGCAGGTCAGGGCGAAACCTTAGGCGCGTGGAGTAAGGAAACTTGCCCAATAACAATCCCTCAAAAAAAGAAGAAAACACAATAATAAAATTGGTCATTTCAATCCACGACTGTTTGTGTGCGCAATTGGCTGCCGCGTTTCACCCACACATATACATTCAATTCACTGTAAAGAATATTCTGTGAAGCGCTTTGAGGCGTCTAGAAGACGTGAAAAACTATATAATTATAATATCGCTATTCTTATCAATGGAACAGTTTACATTTAAGGTGATGGGAGTGAGAATAAATTTTACAAGTTGATGCTATTTATTGCAGAAAGCTTTCCGGACTGGGACCAGCACCAGGCTAGACGACCGATTGTTCTGCATGTGTGAAGTGAAATACCAACCCGTGGCTTACCTCATGCTCATGGTTCATCCGAGCCTTTATAAGATCGACAATCTGTCTGATGAGGTAGGTTTGTGACTGAGTATGGCTCATTACGCTGACGGAAATTCTCGTCGAAGCGACTGTAACATTTAATCGTTGTTAAGTGAGCCGCTGTCTGTGCTTTTGTTTTCTAGGGGTGCATGCATATTAATGAGAAAACCGTACCCCAACCACCAATTCTTCAGCTCTCTGTAGAGAAACTAAGTAGAGATGGAGCCTTTCTTATGGATGCTGGCTGTGTAAGTGACTTAATATTGTTCAGTCGGGTCATCTCACCCGATTATCCAAGTAAGATTATCAAAACCAAATTGTGAATTCTATACATCTGCGCTAACTTAACACATGGAAATCCCAGAGATATTACTGAAATGGAGTGTTCTCTCTTTCTCACTCTTTATCTCACTCTCTCTCTCTCACTGAAGGAACACATCTTGCTAACCTAATTCGAGAAAGTATTACGCACAAGCTGGCAAGATGTGTAGTTTTCCTGTTTCTGTTTGAAAAGCTTTCTGTTTTCTGTGTTTACCTAGCAGTCAGTAGGAACCCAGTAGTTAGTTGATTAGTGATTGCTTTTCCGTAGGTGATTATCCCTTCAAAGTAAAAAAAAAATTTAAAAAAATTACTAATGAACTTCAAACCTTAAATAAAAACAGAAATGGCTGGGAACACTCAGCAGGTCAGGCAGCATCTACAGAAAGAGGAAAAGTGAGTCAACGTTTCGGGTCCACGACCCCTCATTCAAACCTTACTTACGTTTGGCAAAGAGAGACGACTTTAATTAACAAAGCATCCGCCTTCATCACCCCGTTCACATTGACAGCTTGAGGGTGAATGAATGTGTGGAGTTT
The DNA here is from genome assembly GCA_035084275.1 of Hydrolagus colliei. NCBI lineage: Eukaryota > Metazoa > Chordata > Chondrichthyes > Chimaeriformes > Chimaeridae > Hydrolagus > Hydrolagus colliei. The sequence continues at coordinate 1,615,665 of CM068752.1, read as the reverse complement.
GACTGCAGGGAACTTTTGACGCAATTTTGGAAAGCAAATGAATGCAATTTGTTTTTTTGTCCTTTCAGGTTCTCTTCCTCTGGGTTGGAAAAAATTGTGGCTCACACTTTGTGAACCAGGTGCTTGGTGTGTCGAACTATTCCTCTATACCACAAAACATGGTATGTTTAAAAAGTACATCGAAAGCTTTGCAGCGTTTAAAAACAAATCAAATGTTTCCTTTTCGCTTCAGTGTTGTTGCGTTTTTATTGCCCCTGGGGTGTTGTGTATGAAATCAAATCCCCTGACTGCCCAGCGCTGGCCTCGGAGTGTCCCCCTGACGTGATGGGCTCTATTATACAAATATAATTTTGTATTGTATAAGAATTCACCATAGTCTTTTCTATCTGAATTCAGTTGTTAATTTATATCTCGTGTGCCACACAGTCTTACCTATTGAGGGTGAGGGTAGTGTGTCCTAGCCCCTCATTAAGACTTGAGCTCAACCTGGACTTCACGAGACACTGTCTTTTGAGGTTCAACAGGCTCTGGTCTGCTCCATGTCGCCCGCCTGACCTGCCCTACCATCAGCGGACGGGCTTTCAGCCTCTCTCCCCCACATTCTGGAACTCCATCCCACGGTCCCTTCGGCTCGCGCCCTCCCTCGCCTCCTTCAAGGCCGGTCTCAAGACCCTCTTCTCCGACTGTGCCTTCTGTTGCCCTCCCAACTCTCTCTCTCTCGCCCCCTACCCTGTCTCTTCCCCTTGCTCGGGTCCCAACCTGACTGTTCAGCGCCTTGGGACGCCTTCCCGGCGTGAAAGGCGCTCTATAAATGTAGCTGCGCTGTTGTTGTTGTTGTTGCTGCTATTTTAGCGCCTGTAACGGTAGCTTTTCTCATTCTTTTGAAATTAGATGCAACTTCCAGAACTGGACACACCCGAGTCTCAACGAACCAGAGCTTTCATCTCCTGGCTGCGAGATCAAAGACCGTTCTTCCCCGTGCTCCACGTTATAAAGTAGGTACAAAGGTTGATCAGTGGACTGATATGTGAGGCTTACAGATAATTCAGCCGTGCGGGAGAGGAGTGGGAGGTGGAGGAGGGTGGGGGGCTGTTAAGATGAGGGTTGTTAGTCTTGGCGAGTGTAGTTTCCTCCCTTTGTTGTTACGGAGCCTTGAAGGAAGCAGATCTCTTTCTCAATGACGCTGTTCAGGAAATAGCTTCATCTTATTTATTCACTTGGCCTCATGCAAGGCAAATCCCATGCAGCACTTTGATTATTATTATTTTGTAATATATTGAGCCCATTTTGCGCCGTTTACGTGAAAAATGTTAATAAATATGCCAAGAACGTGACATTTTAAGACCCGCAAGTTGTCCGTAAACTCTTGTTAATGTTGCGGGGTTTGCTTTTCACTCTACAAAACCTCACATAATTAACCATCCTATTTTTGCTATAGCGTCTCAAAGCGCTTCATAGAATATGGTCATTTCAATCCACGACTGTTTGTGGGGGACACTGCTGTGAAAAATTGGCTGCCGTGTTTTGCCCACAAATATATGCAGTCAATTCACCTTACAGTATATTCTGTGAAGCGCTTTGAGGCGTCGATAAGATGCGAAAAGTGCTCCTATCAAATACAAGGAAGATTATTATACTGTCAAGTGAATGCACTATATTTTGTGGGCGGGTATCACCTCTCTGTACTTACCGTTGGAAGCGCATAGTAACGTGTACGAAGATTGGCGGGTGGGCGGGCGGGTGACTGAGCGAGACTGGCAACTGACGACTATCATTGGCTTCTATTTAATCGCAGGGACGAGAGCCCCATGAAAGCCAACTTCCTGCAGCACATGGTGGAGGACAGGACAGAGTCAGCATTGTCTTATTACGAGTTCCTTCTCCACGTACAGCAACAAGTGAACAAGTGATCCACACAAACGGGTGGTGGTGCTGCGTTCGAGACAGCTCGCGTTGGTACAAGGAGCCAAGATTTACAATGCTTAATAAAACAAACGCAATATTGGTGTCCTGTTCCATTTTGTGGGGGCTTCTTCAACCTGCGTTTTTTTGTTCCCCGAAACCCGCCGGCAATGTTCGATACGATTGGACGGCAAAGATTAGAAAATAGTACTAAAAGCCATTCTTTTTTTTTTTTGATTTACGTTGATGAGCGTTTTTGGAAGATTTGCTTAGTTCAAACCTGAATAGATTGAAATGTTGTGGGAAAAACTAAATGTATCTATTCTGTTCAAACTTTGGATTTCTAATGTTGGGATGTGGTACTCTCTTTTTTGTTTAAAAAGAAAAAACACACACATAAAAAAAAACAACAACCCCCCCCCCCCCCCCCCCCCCGCACACACAAACACACATAACTGGGATGTAATAGCATGATTTAATAATATCCTGTAGTAAAAGCTGCGGAAACTAGAGGAAATCATCACACTGTAGTGTTCGACATGTAAAACTTATTTGAAATCATGGTTTCTTCCTCCAATAGGCGAGATGATGTTACGAGGAGAGACACTTGTTAACGATGGAAGAATGTGGGAAATTTGACCTCAAAATGTCTGACCTCTTCGCAAACCGGCGATTTTAAGGAGACCGTATATTGTACATACTTGAAATCTTCATTTATGACAGTGTGTACGCCGACACAGAGAGAGATTGACTTTTCGCATCTCCGCTCATCACTGCACACACACACACACCCACGCGCACACACAGGTTTCTCCTCGAAACACACATCTGGCCTTTTAGACAACCATATTCAGTATAACATTATTAAATTTGCTATATTTTTCTAGTTTCTCCCGCTTTTTTAAAACTAGGAAGACGACAGATTTATGCAGAGGTGACGTATTTATGTAAGAATTCACTATATGGTTAAAAAAAAGTGCGATTTATATCAATGTTGCTGGTTATTGCTGATAATCCACATCTTTATGCTCGGAGTATCATGTTCATCGACTTTTAAAAAAGATTTATAAGTGATATTTAAGTTTGAATGTGTTCTAATGATTCTAATGTTCTATTGAGCAGAGTGTAAACGAGGCCCTTCATGTCGAACATTTCTACTTAAGAATGAACAAAACCTTTTCTGATCAGGGCAGGTAGATCTATTTTACAGATGGGCTTTTTTTTTTATTATTATTAAATTTCTTTAAAATCACTGAACAAAAAAAGTTGACTCTGCAGAACCTGCTGAAAAACAAAACAAACAAAAAAAAACACACACACACACCGTATCCGGGACCACAAATATCCATTTGCAAGTCCATACACTATGAAAATGTAATCTGTACATAGTAAATTGCATTTTGTAAAGTAGTGTATAAAAAAATTGTAACAAATTAAATCCTAATTCTCTTAAAAGCGTTCAATTCTGAAGTCTTGGGTATTAATGCATTCGCTGATTTTGTTTTCTAGAATCCCGTGGGGGGGATTTTGTTTTCAGATGCAACATCAGTCTTTTTCTCTGGATAGTTTGAAACTTGCTGTGTTAGTATTGTTTAAGAAATGGTTACAGGAACACTCAACCTGCTTGACTGAGTTGGGTTTAAATTTTTACAAAATAATAATAATAATGTATTAAATAATAATAATTGTGTTTAATGTAGCGCTTTTCACACTCTTCCAGACATCTCAAAAGCGTTTCAAAGTGCAAACCTTCAGGTCTGAGATTCTCATACATACCTAGGGCATCTGTGAAATTGTAACCATCTTTAACCACTGATATATTTTTTCCCACCCCACCCCACCTCGAAGAATAAACTCAAATGCTCTAAAACCTTCCAAACTATCTGGGTATCAAAATAGCAAATGAAAGTATATTTCTTGAGTGCCTTTCAATGTTAGTTTCAGTTGGACTGTTTGGCATGCTGTGCTGAATTTGCTGGCAAATTCATTCACTTGCTCCAATCATCTGATTTACTTGTTTAACACTTCCAGCTTTTATCTGTGCTGGTGTGAAAACAGGGACCTGTGAGTGTGTTCTCTCTCTCTCTCTCTCTCTCTCTCTCTTGGAAAAGTTGCAGGAAGCTGTTGCATTCACACACGCGGCTGGGCAATCAATTCTCGAGGGTGAAATAAAAACAGAAGTCAACAACAACTTGGATTTATACAGCGCCCTCCCGTCACTCCACGCCGGACGGCGTCTCACAGCGCTTCACGATAACGGATCCCGGGGCCGAGCCATGGGGAGAGAAAGTGGGGGGGGGGGGGGGGGGGGGGAAGTGACCGAAAGCGAGGTCGAAAAGAAAGATCTTTTGTCTCTACTCGTGTCAGGGAGTCCTGTAGCTCGGTGGTTAGAACACTCTCACATGCGAGACACCTGCGTTTGATTCCCAGCAGAGGGAAACCTTGGGCAAGTTTCCTTATACTCTGATACGTCTGATAATCCTCGAGAGAGAGAGAGAGAAAGAGAGAGAAAAAAAAGCAATAATGGGTCATTTCAATCCATGACTGTGGGACGCTTCTGTGCACAGTTGGCTGCCGTGTTTCACCCACGAATATACAGTCGATTCACTTTACAGTCTATTCTGTGAAGCGCTTTGAGACGGTTAGAAGACACGAAAAGGGTATATCATATGCACGGATTATTATTATTACTCAAGTGAGTCCTGATATTGGTGAGTCCTCCTCTGTTAGCATCAAACCCCATCTACCACTTGAGTTCAGTCTAGGCTAACGTGAGTGTAAGGAAACCTGAATTGACAGAAGTGTTGTCCGTCACAGGACACATTAAACTTGAGTTTCCAATTTCCTGGTCTCCCATTTGCATTCCTTCCACATCAACTTGATGATTAGGGGCTGTGTCAAATGTAAGGATTAATATGAATTTGTCTTGTTTGACTCACTCTGCCTTCCCCCACCTCTGCAACATCGCCCGACTCTGCCACTATCTCACAGCGCAGGCTGCTGAGACCCTCATACACAGACCCATCACACCCAGGCTTGACTATGCAAACCCCTTGAGTGTCGGCCGCCCCAACTCCTCTCTCCGTGGGCTGCCGATCATCCAGAACCCTGCAGTCTGTCCTCTTCCCCCACCTGGCTCTGTGTCTCTATTACCCCCGTCCACCCCTGTTCCCATTACACAAGGTATAGTGCAAGATCCTGGTCCTTACCTTCAAAGCCCTCCATGGCCTCGCTCCTCCCTTACCTCTGCGACCTCCTAAACCACCCACCGGCCGGTGCTCCCCCTCCTCTCAGCTGGTTATGGCTTCCTTCACTTTCTTCCTATCTCGCTTGTCCTACCCTCTGGAACTCCCCATCTTGCAGTCCCTCTACCGGGTCCGAAACCCTGACTGTCCAGGGCTTTGGGAAGCGAGTGATGTAGGAGTCAGGTTCACCACAAGAGGCTGCCCTTGACCACAAATTAGATTTGTTCCTAGACGTCTCAAAGCGCTTCACAGAATGTACTACAAAGTGAATTGACTGTATATTTGTGGGCGAAACGCGGCAGCAAATTGCGCACAGCAGCGTCCCCCACAAACAGTCGTGGGTTGGAAATGACCAATTTATTATTGTTCTTTTTGAGGGGATTCGGAAACTTGCTCAAGGTTTCGCCCTGGCCGGGAATCGAACCCAGATCTCTCGCTTGTAAGAGGGCTTTGGTGCAAGACCATGTTTCATAGACCCTCAACAGTGCACTTGCAAGCAAAGGAAAAGGCAACCAAAATATACTTTTATTCAATTCTTACCCTTATTTGACACACTGACAAATTCAACTTTGAAAAAAAAATCGCATTATTTTTAATGTTAGTATCCAGGTGTAAAACATTTCACAGATGACATATATTGATTGGGCAGCTAGTTAATTTCAGATACAAAATCCCAATTTGTATTTAGTTTGGGTGTTAGTTGTGTGGGGGGAAAAAAAAGCATTCTGTGCCATTAACAAATATTTAGTAATAAATTTAAAAAAATTCAAACCAAGTTCATTGTGTAGCAGATATCTAAGTAAAATCATGCAATAATAATCCACGTGTGCCTTGATTACACAACCATTGTATTACAGAAGTGTTAACGTCCTTGAAAAGTGTTTGGTAAACAGATAAAGTTAAAGAAATATGTATTTCATGAAAGACAAAGGCAATTCTCCATTTACTCCACAATGATGATTGCAGTTCTACTGATAAAGCTGAAAAATAAAACTAATAATAATAATAATCCTTGCATTTGGTCTAGCGTTTTTCACATCTTATCGACGTCTCAAAGCGCTTCACAGCTTATAGTATAAACTGTATATTTGTGGGCGAAACGCGGCAGCCAATTGCGCACAGCAGCGTCCCCCACAAACAGTCTTGGATTGAAAATGACCAATTTTATTATTATGTTTTGTTTGGAGGGATTACTATTATCAGGCGTCTGTGTGTGTGTGTGTGTGTGTGTGTGTGTGTGTGGGTGGGTGGGTGGGTGTGTGTGTGTGGGTGGGTGGGTGGGTGTGTGTATGGAGTAAGGAAACTTGCCGAAGGTTTCCACTGAGCTACAGGAGCTCAAATGCAACAGCTTTCGAATCAATTTCTTTCAAAGCAAACAAAGCCTGAGTGAAGCCCAACTTTCTCTTAAGGGTTGGCGTTTGACTTATCACCCGATTTGGGTCTCAGTTTCTCTTCCACTAGGTTTGTTTGCGCCTTTGGACATTTCCGTGTTCTTTGAATTCCTTCTCTCGTAAACTCTGTAGGCTGAGAGAGAAAGAAATACAGACGTTTCCAAGACTGCACGGCACAGAGACTGGCCACTCAGCTGAACTGCAACAACGAAATAACGATACAATTATACTTTTCGAGCGCCTTTCACGTCAGGGATACGTCCTAAGGCTCTGAGGTAATCCAGCGGGGGGAACGAGAAACAGAAATGGTTGGAAACGCTCAGCGGGTCGAAGGGTCGTGGGCCCGAAACGTTGACTCACTTTCCTCTCTCCATGGATGCTGCCCTGACCTGCTGAGGTTTCCCAGCAAATTCTGTTTTCGTTTCAGATTTCCAGCATCCGTGGTATTTTGTGTTTTGAATACCGTAAAGTGAATTGACTGTCTGTGTTGTGGGGGCGAAAAGCAGCAGCCAATTGCGCACAGTAGTGTCCCACAAACAGTCGTGACCAATTATTATTATGTTTTGAAGGAATTATTACCCCCTGGAAAAGCGATCCCCCAATCGATTAACATCCGGGTCCCTACTCACGGCTGGGTAAACAGAAGCCTGCGGAGTGAGGAAACGTTTCGCCCTGGCGGGAATCGAACCCAGGACTCTCTCGCTTGCGAGGCGAGCGCTCTATAAGTAAGATGCTTTTACGAGAACCGTGCGGCCTTATTCTCACGCACGGCTGAGAGATCTCTCACCGACGACAATGGCAATCCCGAAGATGATGCTACTGCAACTGTAAACCATTGGGAAGAAGATCATTTCAGTAGCCAACTCAGCCGGGAACGAGATCTTGATGATGATCGAGCACAGGTTAGCGTTCTGTATGCCGGTCTCAAAAGAAACAGTACGACACCTACTCAGGAGAGAGCGACAATCATTAAAACTGAATTCAGCAAAACGTCATCTTTATCTGTTAAGCGGAATAATAATAATAATATTGATATAGCGACTGATCTCGTCTTCGAGGCGTCTCAAAGCGCTTCGCTGAATATATTATAAAGCGAACTGACTGTATGGTTGTGGGCGAAACGCAGCAGCGTCCCCACAAACAGTCGTGGATTGAGTGAATAAAATATCATATCATTTTCATTTCTTTACCTCCGGAAAAGCAATCCGCCAATTGACCAACAACCAGGTATTCCTACATTCTCGCTAACTAAATAGAGTGTGCGTGTGTGTGGAGTAAGGAAACTTGCCCAATGTTTCGCCCTGCCCAGGAATCGAACCCGGGTCCTCTGGCTTGCGAAGTGAGTGCTCTAACCACTGGGCTACAGGACACCACAACGCGAGATGACCAAACGAAGGATGCACGAGTCAGTTAAGTGGTGAGGACCTGGGATGTTGTCGAGAGTGGTCCGAGGGAGCGTTGCATAATCAAACTGTCAATTCGAGGGAGTCTCAAAGCGCTTCACAGAATGTACCGTAAAGCGAATTGACTGTATATTTGTGGGCGAAATACGAGAACCAATTTAATTGAGTTGCCCTTTACGTGGGGCAGCGCCTCGGATCGCTTCATCAATAGCGATTCATCTTCATCGTTAGACGTCCTCCAGACATCAAAAGGCTCTCTATAAATGTAATTTGGGTGTTTTGTTGTTGTTAGCATCGACGCAGAAGGTATTTCTGCAATGCAGTTTGTGTATAATAAGCAAATCAATCAATCAATAATGTAGCCTGTAATAATACTAATAATCCTTGCGTTTGACATAGCGCCTTATCACGTCTTCTAGACGTCTCAAAGAGCTTCAAGTGAATTGACTGTATATTTTGTGGGCGAAACGCGGCAGCCAATTGCGCACAGCAACGTCCCCACAAACAGTCGTGGATTGAGAAACCCAATATTTTGTACTTATTGATGGGTTATTATTAGGCATGTGGAGTAAAGGAACTTGCTCAAGGTTTCGCCCTGACCTGCCTTGGAATTGAACCCAGGTCTCTCGCTTGTAAGGTGAGTGCTCTAACCACTGGGCTACAGGAACTCCACAAGTTGCAAAGGGTTTCTACCACTACAAGGCCGTCCATCACATTGTTTTTGTTATTTACCTTTGCCAGGGCAGTCGAGCAAACCATGCTAGAACAAAACCGGAAGCATAGCCAATACACGGAAATATTATTCCAGCCATCAGAAAGGTAGCGTTCATTTTCCACATTTCTATGTACAGCCAGTTCACACCAACACCGATAAGACACAGTAGAACTATAGCAACAATCGATCCGATCTGCCAATAAATTATTGTTCAATCATTATTATAAATGATTAATAATACTAATAAGAATCCTTGCATTTGACATAACACTTTTCACATCTTATCGACGTCTCAAAGCGCTTCATAGAATATACTGTAAAGTGAATTGATTGTATATTTGTGGGCAAAATGCGGCAGCCAATGGATTGCGCACTGCAGCGTCCCCACAAAACAGTCGTGGATTGAAATGACAAACTTTTATTATTGTGGTGGGGTGAGGGGGGACTGGTTTGGAGGAATTATTATTAGGCATGTGTGTGGAGTAAGGAAACTTGATATACAGCTTCTCCTCACCCCACCCCATCCCAATCATACCTTACTTCCCGTGCAAGCCTTCACACGTGGGAAGCTCAGATGAGGAACTAAGCAGACAGAGTAAGCGATTGTGTCCAGCTATTGTGTGATCTGTTTACTTGACTGCACCAATGTGCTTCTCTTATCAAAATCTATTAACAATAAGGAAAATACGAACGCAAGGCTTAGTTACAGGAATAAAACTTACCTTTATCATTAATTGTGCCTTGCTCGGCCACTTATAATTAATGCACGCACCGATAGAAATGGGTATCACCAATAGCAACAGACTGAAACCTGGAAATAACATTTGCGTTAGTTACTCTCAACCCATTCACACCCAAAGTAGAGTCATTGGTTGAGGAACGACAGAGAATAATTCTTACCAATCTTATCAAATGGGATCTTGATGTTTCCCGAGGCATCCCAATGACTGGTGTAGATCAGCAGACACAGTGGGATCATTCCCATTGAGAAGAGTGTGGAACATACAGTCATACAAATGCTGCGGACAACCAAACACATCAGGTCTCAGTAGGAGTTTGAACAATCTGCGCGTATTGTTAAATAATATTATCCCTTGCATTGGATAAGGCCCAATATAATGCCTTATCATATCTTCGAGACATCTCCAAGCCCCTTCACAGAATATGCGCTGAAGTGAATTGACTGTATGGATGATAACACTAATAATAATCCTTGCATTTGACGTCTTCTAGACGTCTCAAAGCGCTTCACAGAATGTACTGTAGAGTGAATTAACCGTATATTTGTAGGCGAATCGCAGCAGCCAATTGTGCACAGTGTCCCCACAAACAGTCATTTCCTTTGGAGGGATTATTATTTTGTGTGTGTGGAGTAAGGAAACTTGCCCAAAGTTTCTCCCTGACCTGCCTGGATTCGAACACAGGTCTCACGCTTGTATAAGGCGAGCGCTCTAATCACTGAGCTACAGGATGTGGACCGAGACGGCCAATTGCGCACAAGGGTGTCCCACAAACAGTCGTGGATCGAGTGACCAATCGACTAATGACTAATGGGTTCCTATTTCTATGACACTATGATAGTGATTCTGGGGGTGGGTGGGTGGGTGGGGTGGGGGGGGGGGGGGAAATCCCACAGTAACTCTCTGTCTTACCTTAGATCCATGTCACCGTCCACCCAAAAAGTTGCGATGTTCGAGCCAAGTCCCCCAGGGCAGCTTCCCGTGAGCACGACCGCGAACGTGGCAGCCTTGCTCAGTTGGAATAAAGTTGACAACAGAAACCCAATCAAAGGCATGGTGCCAAACTGACACACGAAGCCAGTTAATACCCCCCACGGCCTTTTAATGTGATCCCACATCTTGGGGAAACTGACTGTGCAACCCATGGCGAGCATGATAAAAAAGAGCATTGCCGTCATGACGCTTGTCACCACGAAGTCCAAGGTGTCACTGCCTGGTTTCTCCCGCGAAGTGAGGTTGTTGAGGGTTTCGTTATCCGCCGCCGCCATCTTTACGTACATCCGTCTGAGCACCTCTGCAGTCAGCTTAAAAGCGCGAAATGTTTTTGATGTAATAATAATAACACTGTTAATAATATTCATGAGAGAAATCGTAACCCTTGCGTTTGATTCAGCGCCTCATCAGGTCGTCCAGACGTCTCAAAGCGCTTCGCAGAATATACGCCAAAGTGAATTTTGTGCGTCTTGTGGGCAAACCTGTGAATTCCGTGCGCACAACTTCGATGGGACGTATTCACACTTAAGATTTAAAAGTAAGATTCCTGCCAAAATATTTTGGTTCAGCGCACCATGAAATTCAAAGAAATGTGGTATTTTTAAGTATTAAAGCCTTACCTGAAGGTTTGAATGTTATACTTGGACACACTGTGACACTGGAGGAAAATGTGCCCGTGGCCACTGAAATGTCTCCTTCAGTAAATTCACACTCAACAATAATAATGATTCTTGGATTTGATGTAACGTTTTTAATGTCTTCTGGACATCTCAAAGCTCTTCGCACAATATACTGTAAAGTGAATTGACCATATTTGTGGGCGAAACGCGGCAGCCGATTGCACACAGCAGCGTCCCCCACGGTTTCCCTGAAAAAGCCACTTTACACTAGTTATGCAAACAAGACACTCTTATTTCTCAATTGCAACTGGTTCCCTGTGCTGCAAAACAAGTGAGAATCATTTCCCTGGTGGGAAATTCTTGCGCAAATTTCTCTCAAACGATCCGTGGCTTTGATCATCAGAGAACAGAGTCACAGAACAGATGGTATATGCAGTTGTTCTGGGGTCTAGTGTCCAGTGTCCTTCTTCAGCCTCTATGCTCTGGAACTCCCTTCGGCTCGCCCCCCCCCCCCCCCCCCCCCCCCTCTCTTCCCAGTTTCAGGTCTCAGCTAAAGACCTTTCTCTTCGACCTTTGCGGCCTTTGGTCACCTTTCTGCTATTGTGAAGCGCTCTGAGACGCCGTCCGGTGTGGAGGGCGCGATGTAAATTGAAGTTGTTATTGTTGTTGTTTATACTTTTACCGTTTCGCCTATTTTTGGAGCGTTCGGCCAGGTGTCGGACATATATGAAAACTCATTAGCGCACTAACGAGCATCCCAACCAAGTTGTTTGTGCACAAAATCAATGGTAAATTGGTCACTTCAATCCACGGCTGTTTGTGGGGGACGCTGCCGTGCGCAATTGGCTGCCGCGTTTCGCCCACAAAATATGCAGCCAATTCACTTTACAGTATATTCTGTGAAGCGCTTTGAGACGTCGATAAGACGTGAAAAGTACTATATCAAATGCAAGGATTATTATACTAAATATGTAGTAATAATCCTTGCAAGTGATATAGTGCTTTTCATGTCTTCTAGATGGTTCAAAGCGCTTCACAGAATATACTGTATTTAATATATCAGTACTAAATATAGATCATACAATATATTTACTTTAACAACAACTCAATTTAATTTGTAGAGCGCCTTTCACATCGCGCGGCAGTCCCAATGTGCTTCAGATTTTTCTACCACATTATTTCTATGAATCATGACTCTACCCCCACCCTTGCCTGACCCCACAGACTCCCGAACCTCCAGAGGACAGTGTTCAAAATCCCCGTCCTCACCTTCAAAGCCCTCCACTGACTTGCTCCTCTTCGACCACACCTTCAGGCAACCCACGTTTAAAAATGTAGAATTATGGAATTGAGATGGTTTAAAAAGATTAATCGTAGCTAACGTTACTAACCTGTTACTGGCTGTCCCAGTTGCAAACCACCCTATTTTGCATAGCAGTGATGTGCACTGAGGAAGTCACCGCTCTCTTTATTAGTGTTTTAGTCAGCTTTTTCATTGGTCAGTTTCATCATGAAACGTTACTACAATCTGGGCAATTCAATGTGAATTTCAACATCAAAATCTCTTATTAATAAGGAGCTTATTAGTGCAGTAGTATACATTAGTATGGAAACCTCAACACTGGACTGTCCGTTTGAGCAGGCAATTTCTTACCATTTCTTCTCATCAGATCAGAATCCCTTCTTAAGAGATTCAAGTTGCACAAAATTATAAAATACAATTCAGATGAACTGATAACATTGTTGTCATGATGTGTTTAGTTCTTCACGATTTGCTTTAAAAGGTGTTTTTTTTTGTTGCCGGGTGTTGACCTTATTATAGATTGTGATTATTGAGTACAGCGGCTTGGATTAACACACCTAGAAAATTCTGTCACTGCCCTTTACAGTAATCCTGTGAAGCACTTTGAGTCGTCCTGCCGATGTGAAAGGAGTTTTCAAATCCAAGCATTATTATGTTATTGCAGTTTAAATCACCGAGTTTAAATCGTGTAGGTTTCAGTGATGGGTTCAGCCAAATTCTTTAAAATAAATTAATTGTTTGCACAGCAAGTGTTCGTGGAGTCCTGTAGCTCAGTGGTTAGAGCACTCGTCTCGCAAGGAAGAGACCTCCAGGTTTGATTCCCAGAAAGGCAAAATCTTGTATAAGTTTTCCTTACCCCACACACCTGATAATGATCCCTCAAAGGAGAAAAACTAATTTTTTGTAAAATTGTGATAACATTTTAGTAAATTGATCCCTTCAATCCACGACTGTTTATGGGAAACTGGTGTGAGAAATTGGCCCGCAGTGTAAATTCATTAAAAAATATATATATTTATAGAGCAATCACATA
>CM068752.1:1545298-1602120 GCA_035084275.1 Hydrolagus colliei | reverse complement strand
TTAACTCTAATGGCTGCGTCTCAGAGGAAAGAATGATCGAAGTTGTCAGTTCTGAGAAGCATAGTAAGCTTTACCTGGAGGGGCAATTAACTGTTTGTGGGGACGCTGCTGCGCGCAATTCGCTGCCGCGTTTCGCCCACAAAACGTACACTCCATTCACTCTACAGTGTATTCCGCGAAGGGCTTTGCGACGTTTGAAGACGTGAAAAGTTCTGGATTTAAATCCCAATCATTATTCTTCTCACGATTATCGGTATTAATATTATTATTAGGATTTCGCAGTCCGCAGAGAGGTCCCCCCCCCCCCCCCCCCCCCCCCCCCCCACCCACTCACTTGTGCGAAAACGAACCAGGGGGCAGAGGAGTTCGCCAAACAGCCACTTCTGGAGGAGAACCCTCTGTGAATGTCAGGGGTATGCAGAAAATGGCCATCGTCAGGTCAGCCACCGCCAGGTTGATGAGGAAGTCCCGTGATGTCGGTTTCTGGTTCTGCAGCCCATGCTCAGCACCCAAATCACCAGCGCGTTCCCGCTCAGCGACAGGGCCGTAGCCAGCGCGTACATGACCACGATGACATAGTGAGCGGCCCCGGGGATGATGAAATGGGTCTCGTTGTGGGTGGCCTGCGAGATGTTGTACAGCTCCATTGGCTGCTGGTCAAGTCGACTTGTTCGCTCAGCGGAGCAATTCCAACCCCCCCCCCCTCACCCCTCCACGTCCCCCTCCACGTGTGTGTCACCCCCCCCCCCCCCCCCCCCCCCCCCCCCCCCCCCCCCCCCCCCTAGCTTTTCTCTTTCTCCCCCCCACTCTTTTTTGTCCTCGGCCTCCTTCTTCTGCGATGAGAGAGGTTGATCCTCTCCGATTCTCAGCTTCCCTGAGGAAAGAAAACGTCAAACTCACAATTTTCATTCAAAATAAAAAATTCAGAGGATTCGCAAAGCCAACGAACGCAATGAGTTTGTCTGTGACTGTAACACGACAAGCTCAAAGGATGAGGGAGGATGAGAACTGGAACACCACAATTTGATCTGTTCCGATCTCCACTCAAGTTTCCTCTTTACATCTAAGCTATCCACATCTCTCATCGTACAGAACTCCGCAGCCTATAATCCTGCATTAGGCTCTACAAGCTCATCACCCTCACGCCTTTCTCAGCTCCACTGGCTCCCGATATCCCAGCGGATCAAACTTATTATATCTTTCCTTATATTTAAATAATAATAAAAATAATTCTTGCATTTGATGTAGCGCTTTTCACATCTTATCGACGTCTCGAAGCGGCTTCACAGAATATACTGTCAAGTGAATTGACTGTATATTTGTGGTGAAACGCAGCAGCCAATTGCGCACAGCAGCGTCCCACAAACAGTCGTGGATTGAAATGAACAATTTGATTATTGTGGTTTTTTGCGGATGGATTATTATTAGGCGTGGGTGTGGAGTAAGGAAATTTGCCCAAGGTTTCGCTCTGACCTGGGTGAATTTGAATACAGGTCTCGTGCTTGTAAGGCGAGTGCTCTAACCACTGAGCCACAAGAGCTCATTGAATGCAATTCATTGACAAGTCACACAGCCGAGACTGGCACCAGAGATGAAATCTAGCATCAGTTAAATACACTTTTACTAATCAAGCTTTTTTAGCAAGGCTAATTTATGAAGTGCGATTATATCTAAACGCTACATTCAGAATTAGAGTTGTTCATTACTATCATACTAATTATATTGCAGAGGGGGGTGGGTGGGGGGGGGGGGGTGAATCATTTTAACAATGTGAATCCATTTAAATTTGTTCCCCTTTCCAAACGGTGACCTGAAATAAGATGTCACCCGCCTTAAATTGCATTGAGACTTAAATGAGATTTTCTTCAGTTCCCTGCTGCATTCCTCGAACAAAAACAAATCTGCGGAGGGTGAAATGTCCTCTTCCTTTCACAGTTAATCAGTGCTTTCCTGTTGATACACGTTCAGCATCTCATTGTTCGATTGCATTGGGTGGCTCTGCTCCCAACAGCAAGCCTGGGCTAAAACACAACGGGTTTAGAATCAAACAAGAACATCTAATGGCAAACGCCAACAATTTGCTGTGGTAATTGGAGTTACAGCTATTAACCGTTTGACTGTTAATATTATTTGTGTTCGTCGGGGACTATTTTATGGCGCGGTTTACGGAGAGAAATGAGAGGAAGGGAAGGTAGTATAGTCATATGTTTTGAAGGGCAAACAGTTAATTTTGGTGGAAAGGGAAAGTTTGAAAATATTGTTCAAGGAATTATTAATATTTGAAATTATTTGAGATCTTATCCGACAAGATTTATACATCATTGGAGTCCTGCAATAAGTAATAAGGTTACCTAGCTTTTCCTTTGGATAATAGATATTTATGTATAAATTGTGGAGTTCTGTAGCTCGGTGGTTAGAGCACCCGCCTTACAAGCGAGAGACCTGGGTTCGATTCCAGGCAGGGGGCAAACCTTGGGCAAGTTTCCTTACTCTTACACGGCTAATAATAATCCCTCAAAAGAAACAATAATAATTTTGTGACTCAACCCACGACTGTTTGTGGGGACGCTGCCATGTGCAATTGGCTGCCCCGTTTCGCCCACATATACACAGTCAATTCACTTCACGTTACATTCCGTGAAGTGCTTTGAGACGCATAGAAGACGTGAAAAGTGCTACATCAAATGTAAGGATTATTATTACAGTACTACTATTATCCATTGAACTATACTGAGAAACCAATCACCCAGGACACAGCGGTTGCAAAACAGAGTAAAAAAAAATGCGGATAAAATTCTAAGTCTTATTATTGTAAAAGCATTTTTCCCTCTTCACTGAACATTCAGTGGCAAACATTACCTCAGATGGGGATAACGTTTATCATAGGTGGGATTGAACAATTGTGTGAAAAGCTTTTTTTGTATTTAAATAGACTCCATCATCATTCTAGGTATCGTTTTGCTGGTAAAAGGCAGCTTTTAAATTGCGTTGGAAAACAAGCTCCATTAAACTGAGAGATGTGCAAATACAGGATGGGGGGAATGGGCTGAGCGATTTTACAGCTTGATTTGCAGGTGTTTCTTAGAAAGTCTGCTCCTTTGCAAGACAAAGCACCGATTGTTACTAATCCTGCAAAACGCGCGGATCGATAGTAATGTTTCAGGGCTATTATTTTTTAACGTCTTTAAAGAGTTGAATTTGGGCGGAATTGACTTATTTTGACTTTCTGTCAGACGTGGGTTTGGCATTCAAAGACGGAATCGCAGAATCTCACAACACAAGAGGAGGCCATTCAGCGCATTTGGAAGAGCTACACGATCAATCCCACTGCCTCGCTCTTTTCCAATAAATCTTGCAAAATTTTCCTTTACAAGTACTTCTCCTCTTTGAAAGTTGTTATTGAACGGGTTTTCACCAGCCTTTCAGGCAGTGCGACCCAGACCTTAACAACTCCCTGCGTTAAAAAATGTCTCCTCTTCTCCCCCCTGGTTCTGTTGCCAATTATCTTAAGTCTGTGTCCCTGGTTATCACGCCAGTAGAAACAGTTTCTCCCTATTTAACCTTCCGAAATCCCTCCCGATTTGGAACACCTCAATTAAATCTTCCCTTAACCCTCTCTGCTCGAAGGAGAACAATCCCAGAACAATTTGTAATAAGAATTATGTTCAAATCCGTGCCATTGATAATAATAAATAAATAATCCTTGCATTTGATATAGCGCTTTTCACGTCTTCTAGATTGCGCACAGCAGGGTCCTGCAAACAGGCGTGGATTGAAATGACCAATTTTTTTTTGAGGGATTATTATTAGGCATGTTGGAGGAAGGAAATTTGCCCAAGGTTTCATCCTGACCTGCCTGGAATTGAACCCAGGTCTCTTACTTGCAAGGTGAGTGCTCTAACCACTGAGTTACAGGGCTCCACGATCTCGCTTTTTGGAAGGAAGTCTGAAAGCGCTTCACAGGTTACACTGTAAAGTATAATGACTGAGTATCTGATAGGTAAACACGGCAGCCAATTTGGCCAAGAGTAGGATGGTTTGTTATCCAGGGCAATGTGAGAAACTTTCCTCTCGTTTCAAATAACGCCAATGGGATCTTTGATGTCCATGTAAATCTTGCTTTAAAAATTGTTTTCCTTTGGATGGAGAGGAGTTTCATGCAGAGTGCTGTAAACGAATGTGCGTTCCCGACAGCGATTTCAATCGAGGGCTCAGTGTTGGGAAGTACATTTTTATTCAGAGATAAAATAGAAAAAAATCATCATTTTTTTTGATTGCACCATCAAACAAAACTCAGATTGCCTCATGCCATGGGAGTTCATTTGAACAGTCGTTGGTTTTTAGGAGTATTTTAAACCTAAACAGGAGGACTGCATTCAGCCCATCAAACCTACTGCACCAGCTTAATAATAATAATGATAATGATAATAATAATCCTTGCATTTGATACAGTGCTTTATCACGTCTTCTAGACGCTTCACAGAATATACTGTAAAGTGAATTGACTGTATGTGTGTGGGCGAAAGCTGATGTCTAGTCTTTGTTGTTGTTTGGCTGAACTTTTAAATGCAAGTACGTTTGCCATAACTCTTTACACCTTTAATACCATGTTAACTCTACACCCCCCCCACGCACCCTACCATCCAGCTCGGAGTCACGCTCTGCCACTGTTAAGTGCTCAGAGACGCTGTCCTTTGTGGAGGGTGTTGTTGTTGTTGTTGTACACAGTCTATGGAAGGAGCAATGCAATAGTTCCAGTCTTTCTTATTTTCTTACAACACTCAAAATTGAAACAAACCACTTAACTCTGTTAAGTAACACGACTCGGTTCAGGAACTGCACAGAAGAGGGGAACTGAACCTCTGTGGCACTTCTCTGTTGTGTTGCAAAGCGGTTCGCTCCACCCCGTAAACTTTGGAACCCTCTCCCTCAGTCCCTCTGCCTACCCCTTCTTCCCCCTTTTTATATCTTGTCTGAGGACCTTCCTGTAGCTCAGTGGTTAGAGCGCTCGCCTTACAAGTGTGAGACCTGTGTTCGAATCCAGGCAGATCAGAGCGAAACCTTGGGCAAGTTTCCTTATTCCACACACACACACACACATACACCTGATAATAATCCATCCCCCCAAAAAACACAATAATAAATATTGGTAATTTTCAATCCACAGCTGTTTGTGTGGGGGACGCTGCTGTGCGCAATTTGCTGCCGCGTTTCGCCCACAAATATACAGTCAATTCACTTTACAGTCTATTCTGTAAAGTGTCTTTGAGACGTCGATAAGATGTGAAAAGCGCTACATCAAATGCAAGGATTATTATTGTTATTAGACATACTCCCTCCTCCTAACCTGGGTCCAAGCCACTGTTAAGTGCTCCAGGATCTGCCCAGCGTGAAGAACGCTACATAAATGCAAGTCCACGTTGTTATTGTTGTTGTATTTCACCAAAAAGTTTCAAACAACAGGGAGGGAGCAGGACTGCGATTTTTAGGCACTGAACAGTTTTATACCCAGGATGGCGAGTCCGCAGCACGATCAACTCCAAAGCCAGCTCGAAGCAATTACTTTCTGTACAGCCACAGAACAGAGGCAAAGCGACACAATGGTGTGGATGGAACAATTGTCCCAAATTACTGAAGGAAGGCTCGCGGAATACTGTGTGCAACTGTGATCGATAAGCAGAGTACCCTGTCATCAAGGCTGACTGCTTGGGAGGTGAATCAAGATGGAAGAGGTGGGGGTGGGTAGGGGGCAGGGGGAGGAGGGAAAGGCCACGTGGAGGACTTTAATCATTGCTATTGAATAACTGTCCAAATGATTGGAAAGCTGAAATTACCCGAGATGGAGAAAATCGCACGATGGCAAGACTCCTCTGGAGGAATAATGCCCATCTAACAGCCTTGATGTAACATTGATCTTTGCTGTCTCTGTCTCTCTGGTTTCGATGCCAACCTCACTTTGTCCTTAAATGTTTCTGTGGACAATAGACTCAAAGGCTGCCTTAAGGGGTGTGGAGGGTGGGGGTGAGGATGTGATGCAGCTCTCATCCATTAGTCCGTGTCACCAATCCGTAGGATTGAGTCTTACACAGAGCTCCCCTTCATCAGACTGGGTGGGCGGGTGGGCGGGTGTGGGGGGGAATGGAGGCTCAGAGATGTGCGAGTGATCTCAGGGAAAGGAAACGATGAGGTTATAAAGCCGCAGAGGCTACTTAATACTCGTGGAGAACTTCTTCATTGTAACACAGGCTGCCTCGGCGCAGTCTCTCGCTGCTTCAAGCTTTGTCCCCCACCAACTTTTCCTTTTCTTCACGCACCCGCCTTCCGGTTTAATTTGTCGAAAATTCAGGCTCCACGACGTTCACGCGTGTTGAGAACAGAAAGGGCCTTTTATGTTTTCGGTGGTAACGTACTTCATATGGAAAAGTCTTCGCAAACGTCTCTGCGGCGTCGTTTCCAGCATCCGCAGGATTTTGCCTGTTGTGAAAGTCTTGTTTGATTAACGGGGGGGAGGCAGAGGACTAGAGCCCGCCTGGTATTCAACTGATTTTGATGGAAACTTACAGCATAGATGGAGGCCATTCGGCCCATCGTGCGTGTACCAGCAATTCTGACGGAGCTATCCAATTATTCCCACTCCCCGCTCTCACGCCACAGCCCTGCAGATCTTGCCTTTTCAAATGCCTATCCAATTCCCTTTCGAAAGTTACTATCGAAAGGGCTCCCAGCCTTTCAGACAGTGCTTTCCAGCTTGGGACAACTCTTTAGATGAAAAAAAATTCTTGTCGTCTGGTCTCCCCTCTGGTTCTTTTGCCAATTATGGATTCCCGTAGCTCAGTGCTTAGAGAGCTTAGCGTGCAAGTGAGAGACCTGGTTCAGGGTGAAACCTTGGGTAAGTTACCTTACTCCACACGCCTGATAATAATCCCTCCAAAGAAAAACAATTATACTTTGGTCACTCAATTGCCTGCCGCGTTTCGCCCACAAATATTCTGTCAATTCACTTGTACAGTATAAACTGCGCAGCGCTTTGAGATGTCTAGAAGACGTGAAAAGCGCTATATCAAATGCAAGGATTATTATTGATTATTACAAGTTTACAAGTAACATACCCACATCTCTCACACACAGATTCTCGCCTTTGTCTCTTACTTTTTTCTCTCTGCAACATTGATTCCTTACAAAAGACATGCCTCGAAAAGCTCGGGTAGTCTCGGCCATCACAAACCTATCACCAAAGTCACAGCTTTGCAGTGGTCTTTTTGGGTGATTTAATTGTGTCCGACGGACACATGGAAATTTCAGTTTGGGGCGGGGGGGCAGGTGGGGCGAACGTTGGGGGGGACGGACGCATTAGATTTCCCACAAAATTAAAACCTTTCCATTAATTAATGACTGTGGAGTCCTGGAGCTCAGTGTGTTAGGGCACTCGCAAATACAAGCGTGCGACCTGTGTTCGAATCCAGGCAGGTCAGGGCAAAACCGTGGGCAAGTTTCCTTACTCCATGCGCCTAATAATCCCTCCAAAAAAAAACAATTATAAAATTGGTCATTTCAATCCACGACTGTTTGTGGGGGACGCTGCTGTGCGCAAATAGCTGCCGCGTTTCGCCCACAATCATACAGTCAATTCACTTTACAGTATATCCTGTGAAGCGCTTTGAGATGTTTAGAAGACGTGAAAAGCGCTACATCAAATGCAGGGATTGTCATTGTTATTATTATCATCTCGGTAACGAATAAACCATTGCAGGTTAATGCACTGTTGGCTACATCTGCTACATCGAACACTAATCCTGTTGCAGACAGCAATAACACTAACACTGCAAGAGATTGTTCTCCAGTTGGTATCACACAAAGCAACTGAAATCGAATGAATCTTCCACTGCGGGAGACCCGTGGCTCACAAGAGAGAGAGGGTTCGATTCCCGGGCTGGGCGAAACCTTGGGCGAGTTTCCTTACCCCTCACGCCTCTGTTTACCCAGCAGTAAGTGGAAATCCAGTTGTTATTCGATTTGGTGGGTCGCTTTTCCAGGGGGCTAATAATTCCTTCCAAAAACGGTTTCGAAATAATTTGGTCACTCGATCCGTGACTGTTTGTGGGACGCTGCCGTGCGCGGTGGCCTGGCTGCCGAGATTCGCCCACGGAACGTAAGAGCAATTCACCTCGTGAATACATTCCGTGAGGCGCTCTGGGACGTCTCAAAGACGTGAGGAGAAGCGGAGAATTGTACAGCACGGAAGGAGGGGAATTTTTGGCTCATTGTGTGCGCGGCTGGCTCTTCGAAGGAGCTGTCCAAATTAATCCTACTTCCCTCACCACGCACTCTTTCCCCACAGCCGTGGAAATTTATATCAAAATCCAAGTATAAGATCATTGATAGGCCGGTGAAACAATCGCAATTTCAAAGCACTGCCTGAGGAAAGGGGTCAGAATCACACTCTCATCTCCGAGTCAGAGGGTTTGGGGTGTAAAGCCCACATCAGCTTAGAAGCTCAAATCCTACGCCTACAGTGCAACTTATCGACGTCTCAAAGCGTTTCACATAATATACTGTAAAGTGAATTGATTGTATATTTGTGGGCAGAACGTGGCAGCCAATTGCGCACAGCAGCGTCCCCCACAAACAGTCGTGGATTGAAATGAAACAATTTTTACTATTGTGTTTTTTTGGGGACGGATTATTATTAGGCGCGTGTGTCCGTGTGTGTGGAGTAAGGAAATTTGCCCAATGTTTTGTCCTGATCTGCCTGGATTCGAACACAGGTCTCATATTTGTAAGACGAGTGCTCTAATCACTGAGCTTCATCTCAGTGTCCCAGAAGACCCGTTATTACTGAATCAAAAAGATTGGTTTGGAGTTTGTTGTTTGCATTTCAAACTTTATACAAACGTAACACTGTGCCCTCGAGTCTCTATGTGGACGCAGGCTAATTTTCCAGAGATCATGGGAAATTAGCAATTTTCGGGCAAAAATGATATCAGAACAATGTAGATTCCCACCACGTAGATTTGAGGAGAAAATCTGATCGAACTATTTCTGAAAGGCAGAGATAACTGGGAGGTTTAACTGTGAGCAGAGGATTAAAGGACACAAGTATAAAATTAATGAGCCTCAAGTGAGAATAGGGCTCAAAAGATTATTTTTCCCCACTGAGAATGGTGCGTTTGCAGAACAATATTCCGTGAAGTGCTTTGAGATGTCCCCGATGTGCTGTTCAATACCTCAAAAAGATCTCTATAAACATCTCGTTAGAAACTCGGCTGTAGATTATAGGGATGAATAATTCAATGCCAAATTGGAGCGCATTGATTCCTGTGATGATGGGACCAGAGATATGTCATTTGTGAAGGGCAGGCAGCCAAACGTTGAATTCATCAACAATAACCCACATCACGCCAGGATATCTCAAAGTACTTTACATTGCTGACTGCGAGCCCCTGCAGCGATGGAGGGGATTTACAACAGTGGAAGGGTGTGGTGTAAGGTGAGTCGGGGAGTTACAGTTACGTACCATTCATGTAAATGTAGAAGTGAATGCCATACTTGTAGATACTATATCATAAAAAATAATAATCCTTGCATTTGATATCGCGCTTTTCACGTCTCCTAGACGTCTCAAAGCGCTTCACCAAATGTACTGCTAAGTGAATTGATTGTATATTTGTGGGCGAAAAACGCGACAGCCAATTGCGCACAGCAGTGTCCCCCACAAACAGTTGTGGGTTGAAATGACCAATTTTATTATTGTGTTTTGTTGAGGGATTATTATTAGACGCGCGTGCGTGCGTGTGTGTGTGTGTATGTGTGTGTGTGTGTGGAGTAAGGAAACTTGCCCAAGGTTTTGCCCTGCCCTGCATGGATTCGAAACACATGGCTCACGCTTGTAAAGCGAGTTCTCTAACCACTGAGCTACAGGACTCCACGTAATGTTCTATTTCACTGGATTACTTGGGAGAAATGTAACCAGTTTTATTTTGGAAAGTTTCCTTATACAGTAATTACTCATCTCCTTCGGGAAATCAAACGAATAGATTAGTGTCCACAGTGAGGCAAATTGTCCAGCTTCAGTTGCGTTTATCAGCTAAATGGATCAAGTGGGATTTTATCATTTAATTCATCCTTAATGAGTTATAGATCTGATGAAATCATATCTCCAAGAAAATATACTCTTTATCCATTAAAAGTTCAGGGTGTATACTGTCCAAAAAGAACCGCAATAATAAAATTGGTCATTTCAAACCACGATTGTTTTGTGGGGACGCTGCTGTGCAAAATTGGCTGCTGTGATTCGCGCACAAATATACAGTCAATTCACTTTACAGTATATTCTGTGAAGCGCTTTGGGATGTCGATAAGATGTGAAAAGTACTATATCAAATGCAAGGATTATTTTTATTATTGTTATATATTGATTGACCAGCCCATGTAGAATCGATTACAACTGCTGTATTAATAATAATAATAATATTACTACTCTTACCTTCTAATACAGCGATAAGGATTTTGTAATCACATAAAAGTTTGTGTGATTACAATGCATTCCCTGAACACTGGGTTCCAATCCTTCCATGTTTGTGCTATTAAAGCATTATAATCAATGGTTCACATCAATCGTAAGAAGAAATATAAAGGATTTACAGAAAAGGCCTGAGCTGATGAATCAAGCACTGAAAAGTTTCCCTTTGAAGAATCCCTTAATTATTTATAATCGTACTACAGTAATAATAACTGTTGCATTTGATATGACGCCTTATCGTGTCTTTGAGACATCTCAAAGTGCCTCACAGAATATACTGTAAAGTGAGATTTTTTTCTGTGTGCGAGTGAAACGCAGCAGCCAATTGCACGCAGCAGTGTCCCACAAACCCAGGTTCTCTCGCTTGCGAGATAGGCTCACTCACCACTACACTACTGGATCTCACGATTCCCATGGGATAGTGGTTAGGCTATGATCTATTTTACATTAGATGAGGTGAAAACATTGCTGAAAGAGAGAAATGTAACATTTTACCTTCGCAGAGCCAAACAAATGACAGGACATTGCAACAGAAAATGACAGGGAGGTGGGACTGGGTTAGTGGATGGCTGGATAGAATACAAACCATTTAACCTAGAGCCGAGGGTGTAATACAGACCAGATCGTTGGAATGTGAGCCTACCCTCTCCACCAGCTATCACAGTCCTAGATGAAATAAGCTTGGGACAGTCATCGAACAGGAATAGGCCATTCAGCCCCTCAAACCTGTTCAGCTATTCTATAAGATGATGACTGATCTGACCTCTTCTCTCCTCACTACAGCACTCGTTAACTTCGCTCTACTCCTCTACTGAATGGAGAGGAAATACAATCCACCTGCCTTGATTTGAAGACCTTCAACAGAGTAAAGCAATGTGAAATGCGAGCGAGGTATTCATGTGGGAGTGAGAGCGTAGAGCCAGAGGGCACAGAACTCAACAGCCTCAAGGTAAGACTGGAGATTAGAAGCAACCTTTATATAATATAATAATCCTTACATTTATATAGCGCTTTTCACATCTTATCGACGTCTCAAAGCACTTCACAGAATACAACAACGTCCCAAGGTTGGGATCAGAGCAGGGGGGGGAGGGGTCTTGGTTGGGAGAAGGAAAGTAGGAAAATTGACTGTATATTTGTGGGCAAAACCCTTTTACTATAGAGTTCTGAGCGATATGTTGATTTACACTTTTTTTTAAAAAAAGAAAAGAGCAGCTGATTAAGGATCCTGTAGCTCAGTGGTTAGAGCACTCGCCTTACAAGTGTGAGACCTGTGTTTCGAATCCAGGGCAGGTCAGGGCGAAACCATGGGCAAGTTTCCTTACTCCACACACACACACACACACACACACACACACACACCCCTAATAATAATCCATCCCCCCAAAAACCCACAATAATAAAAAAAAATTGGTCATCTTCAATCCACGACTGTTTGGGGAGGACGCTGCTGTGCGCAGTTGGCTGCCGTGTTTTGCCCACAAATATACAGTCAATTCACTTTACGGTATATTCTGTGAAGCGCTTTGAGAGGTCGATAAGATGTGAAAAGCGCTACATCAAAAGCAAGGATCATTATTATTATTATTATTATTATTATTGGATCAAAGACCTTTCGGATTATCCTTCGCAGCAATGTCACTCTGCCTGGTGACTGGGTTTACGTATCTCGATGATTTATTCACAAGTCCTGGCATTTCGACCAAGCAGAACAACAGCCACCAAAATCCTACAAAGAAGCGCATGCAACTAGCAGTGCTGGACATCTTAGTCTGTAACCACCATCTGGCTTTTCCAATCATTGCCACCTCTGCTTTGCTTTTTATTGGGATCGATCGAGCACGATGCGTTCTGCCCTAACGAGAGCCTCGCAGATTAAAGCACAAGCCTGCCTTGTTGTCACATTGCTCTCAAGTCAAGTGCCGACACGCTCCGCAGGATGTATTAAATTCTGACGTTCACTGCAGAGAGATGCCCAGTGTAAGCTTGGCTACAGTAAATGAATGTAGCAAAAAACCTCGCCCCCTGTCTCCTTTCTGCAATAAGGCGTCGCGATGGTGAAAGAATGAATGAATGAATGAATGAATGAATGAATGAATGAATGAATGAATGAATGAATATCTCACAGCTCGTTGACAAGGATTTGTTGCTCGAATGAGTTGGGAGTCCCCGTAGCTCAGTGGTTAGAGCACTCTCTTTACAAGCGTGAGACCTGTATTCCGAATCCAAGGCATGTTAGGGCGAAACCTTGGGCAAGTTTCCTTACTCCACACACACACACGCCTAATAATAATCCCTCCAAAAACAACCATAATAAGAAAATTGCTGCTGTGCACAATTGGCTGCCGCATTTCGCCCACAAATATACAGTCAATTCACTTTACGGTATATTCTGTGAAGCGCTTTGAGAGATCGATAAGATGTGAAAAGCGCTACATCAAATGCAAGGATTATTATATTATTATTATGTATGATGACAATCGTCTGTGTGTTATTCAGCTGTCTAATTACAGGTGAGTTGTATGGTTCTTGATGTTAGCTCATTGCAATGTGCTGACGCAATAGCATAGTCTGGTCACTCATTTGTTTTCTTCCTTCCATTCATCAAAGTGATTCACACTGGAATACAATTCTATGGATGTCTCACATTACAGTCTCTCTGGTGTCTTTCCATATCTTAGAGTTAAATAGTTTTAGTGGGTGACTTGGCTATGAGGAACTTCACAACTCAAACCTTGCATTTGATATAACAACAACAACAACAAATTACATTTATAGAGCGCCTTTCACGTCGGGAGGACGTCCCAAGGCGCTGGAATATAGTATATAGCGGCTTTTCACATCTTATCGACGTCTCAAAGCTCTTCACAGAATATACTGTTAAGGTGAATTGACTGTATATCTTCCTAGCATTACTTGGCAAATCTCTTATCGTTCAGCAAAGAAGCCCAGATATATTATCTTCACTCCGGCTGCTTTGCACGTAACAAACGCAATTTATGCCAGTACGCTAGGTGTCTGAGAGAGAGAGAGAGAGAGAGAGAGAGCAAATTGTTTGACCAGTGCCACTAATTAGAACGTCAATAAATGTATAGATTGCAACAACAACAAGAAGAAGAAGTACAATTACATTTTCACGACGAGAGGGCGTCCCAAGGCGCTGGACGGTCAGCGTTTCAGATTCAGTCCATTGTGAAGTCCGTCAAATGGAGATAGACAGAAATAAAAGAACTCTGACGAGACATTTGTCCCCTCTTTCCCCCCCACCACCACCCCCCTTCACCCCGCCCACACCCCAAAAAAAAAAGGTAGATTATTTCGTTAGAAAATGGAGACAAATGAGACTTCAATGTGCAAACAGTTTCCCTCCGTTGTTGAGGGATAATTTAAATTTAAATAACAACAAAATACTACTTGTAACTATGGATATCCCCCCCTATTTTTAACCATATCTCTTCCTTTCTCTTGAGGAGTTTAGGGTATACAGTAAGTATCTTTCCCCCCCCACCACCCACCCATCGCCTCCTCCAGTTCACGCTGCTTAATCAGACAAACATCATTACCAGATATCATTATCTCAGCGTCTGCCACAAAAGATGCTTCTCGCACATGAAGTGAAAGAGAGATGATCCAATTAACACAGGTTAACATAGGAGAAGACAAAAACCCAAGTTACCTTCGCAGTGATTTACATCGTGTTGCGAGCCGGTTGTTTTAACAGCAGAGCTGAACAACTGTGAGGCTGCTTCTGAACCTTTATTCTGTCCTTATACAGACTCCGACACTAGGTCCATTGTCACTCAAGGCTACACAGTGCCTCCCTTAGCCAATCGCTTTCTCCCGAACCACCCAGGATCTTCTGACTGTTATCAGGTTGTCTTTTGACCCATCTTAGTTTCATCGCCTTGATCACCTATTGCCTTCTGTGTTTTGTGCCCTCTTTATTATTCTCAGTACCAATAATAATAATACCAATCCTTGCATTCGGTACAGCGCTTTTCACTTCTTCTTCACCCCTCTCCTACTCTTCCCCCCACCCTACCCGACCACCCCGCCCCACACCCCCCACACCCCCCATCCCCTGCTCGGGTCCCAATCTAACTGTTCAGCGCCTTGGGAAGTCTTCCCGACGTGAAAAGCAAATGTAATTTTGTTGTTCTTCGAGACGCCTCAGAGTGCCTCACAGAATATACCGTAAAGTGAATTGACCGCATATTTTCTCGGCGAAACGCGGCAGACAATTGCGCACAGCAGCGTCCCACAAACAGTCGTGGATTGAGTGACCAATTTATTATTGTGTTTTGTTTTTCTTGAGGGATTGCTATCAGGCGCTTGGAGTAACGAAACTTGCCCAAGGGTTTTGCCCTGCTGGGAATTGGAACCAGGTCTCTCGCTAGTGACAGGAATGCGCTAACCACTGAGCTACTGGATTCTGAGCACTTCCCTCCGCACCCAGGAATGTAGAAGTCTGCAAAAGATATATCAAGGTTACACACACTGGGTCAAACCGCAGTGAGAATGATTGGGTTCGGTTTTGATTACCAAACCATCCAAATTTATAGACTAAAAGGAACACGAAAGAGGAACAAACCTTTTCGCAATCTGAAAGGGCGATCTCGTGCCAAAGAAGCTTTCAAGAAACATCAGAGACATAGAAGTCTTACAGTACTGAAGGTGGTTAAAGGGGAATTTGTCTAAAATATGAATTATAACAATCTTTGCATTTGATATAGTGCCTTACCACGTCTTCCCGACCCCTGACTACCAATTTCATCAGACGTCATCAGAAGTACAATTGGGAGATTCAGTAGTTTCTTGCTAGGAATTGAATCTAGATTTACCTCATTCGCAGTGAAAGTAGAAGTGCAAATATTTGTTATTTAGCACCAACGGGAGAGTAATTCCTGATTATGACTAGCCATTCAGAACCTATCTCCGAGGTTCCCGTTGACTGTGTTTGGATTAAGGAGAAACATGTAGAAATTGTTGCTGTGGAATGTGATTTATCGTGGCGTAAATGTGCTTTGCGTTGATATGATCAGATTCCTTCAGCAGTGATTTGTTTGGCTATTTAACTTCACATCCGAAGTGCCATCAATATTTCCAGCTGCTTATCCCATCTGTGCAATTCATCCTCTCGTTTGCAGCCGTCCGGTGTGTGTTGCTGGAGATTAGCTTTCAATGTGCCGTACAAGTTAAACAGTAAGACTGGCATTTTATGTGTTTCAGCTTCAAAGCAGAGATGTCGCTCAGTGGTTAGAGCACTCACCTTACAAGTGTGAGACCTGTGTTTGGTCAGGGTGAAATCTTGGGTAAGTTTCCTCACTCCACACTCCTAATAATAATAATCCGTCCCCAAAAAACCCCACAGTAATAAAAATTGGTCATTTCAATCCACGACTGTTTGTGGGGGACGCCCCTGTGCGGAATTGGCAGCCGCGTTTCGCCCACAAATATACAGCCAATTCACTTTACAGCATATTCCGTGAAGCGCTTTGAGACGTTGATAAGATGTGAGTGTTCTCACATGTGTTTATTTGAGATCTCTAGTATCTGTAGTATTTTGCCGTTTGTTTATTCATTAACCCATGGAATTCTCTGCCTGCTCGGGCGAACGTCAAAGTCCCACGGCACTATTCGAAATGAGAAAGAAGTTTCTTCTGACGTTCTGACAAATGATTAACTATCTCCTTAATAAAATCTGCTTCATGGCTGTTTGTGGGACGTCGCTGTGCGTACGTTAGCTCCTGCGTGTGCCAACCCCCAAAATTATCTGTTTTCTTACAGTAAACCCTCCAACTGTGAAAAGATCTACAATGTCAAATGCAATCATTTTGATTATTAGTATTATTACTGAAACAGATATGTCTATCAGAGCGGGAAATGTATCCAAATGCATCAAAGTTCTTCAAAGTGAACCCTTCAGAATATTTTGGTGAGAGAAGCTACGAGTCTTTGATAACCTTTGCTGCTGGGTGTAAACTTTGTCATGCATTAGATGTAACCGTATAATTTTTTTTCACAGGCGAGACAAAGGAAATGAATTCTGGATCACGAGCTAATTTGGTTTGGGCTGTAAGGGTGCAATTAACTTTCTGTTCATCTTCTTTGGACATTTTCCTTTTGTGGCGCAAGGGAGAGTTCAGAGAATAACATGATATACATTATAACATATTATAATCACCATATTATGGTGGTTAATGGAGTCCTGTAGCTTAATGGTTAGAGCACTCGTCTTTCAAGTGAGAGGACCTGAAGTTGATACCCGGGAAGGGCGAAATGTTGGTCAAATTGCTCAACTTTCCTTACTCCACAAGTCCGTTTACTGAGCAATAAGTAGGAACCCAGTCGTCAGTCAATTGGCGGATCACTTTTCTAGGGATATTGATCCCTTCAAATAATAATAATAATCATGATAATTTGGCCATGACTGTTGGTGGCAATTGGCTGATGCATTTCGCCCACAAAATATACAGTCAATTCATTTGACAGTACATTCCGTGAAGGGCTTTGTGACATATCAAAGGCGTGATAAGGCGCTATATCAAATGCAAGAATTATTATCGTTACGATTGATAAATGTAATAATGGGTGTTTAATAAAAATGTAACCATATTTGTTGAGAATGACATGTTATGTGAGCTGGCAGCGTGGATTCCATAGAGACACAAATGAATGCACACGATGACACTGTGATAAAGTGCTCTACGCTGAAAGGAGCATGCTATGCATTCCAAGCCAGTTCGAAGATGTAATTCAGTGCAACCATTTTCGAAGATGAATTTCAAGAATGCTTGCGCCAAATGTAACAGCCACAAATAACCAGTTATCGCGGCTTAATGAAGCTTTTTTTCAGTGCATCACCACATTTTTAACTCCGAAAAAAAAGAAGCTGCCAGCACTGCAGAAGAATCGATGTTTAATTGTGTGAAAATGTCTCAAAACGTCTCAACGCTTTTCTGTAAAGAATAGTATTTTGCAGGCGAATGAGGCAGTCAGTTTGGACACAGCATTGTCCCACAAACAACTATGAGCAGCTTCAATCCAAGACTGTTTGTGGGGGGGACTCTGCTGTGCGCAATTGGCTGCCGCGTTTCACCCACAAATATACAGTCGATTCACTTTATATATTCTGTGAAGCGCTTTGAGATGTCTAGAAGATGTGAAAAGCGCATTATCAAATGCAAGCAAGTTGTTGAATGTGTGTGTCTCTCCTTTCAACAGGACAACTTCCAACTCTTCTGCTAGAAAGGAGAAGACAAACTTAAAAATCGTTTTAGATAAGCTTTCGGTTTAATCTTCATTGTGTTCTGCCAATATCTCTTATTGTGATTGCCTGAAAATAATATAATTACCATTTAGATTGGAAAAATTGCACGAGTGACAAACCTTGTTCACACACAGTGCAAATTACCAACTCTTATTGTGTGGCTCGCAAGCTACAAGTAAATTATGTTCTGATCGCTCTCACACCATCTGCCAAAGTTATCTCTTTGCTGGCGATGTTTTTCTCCTGAGATACTGGTTCCACTGATTGTGCTATCTCCTGGGACACAAAACCAGGTTATTTACCCCCAAAACAGCTTACTGTAAATATCCATCCAATATATCAGTGTGAATGTCATTAAAGTGATAGTAGGGTGGATTGGATAGTAGATCAGTAGAGTGGATTGGATGTCAGGATGTACACTGGCCTGAGCTGTAGTTGCAAATTATTACTCAAAACCCCTTGAAGTTCACAGTATCCATCCCCCCCAAAATGAGTGATTTTGAGGCAGTCATCGCACTGTAGAGTTCATACGAGAGTTATAATCCTGTCAACCCTTTGTCAGAAATTGTGTCTTCGGCTAAACCCTTCCGCTAGATTGAAGTCTGCATCCAGCCTTTTTAAAGAAAAATAATTAGAGCAACTTTATAAGATCTGTAGTACCTTCTTAAATTTTATTATTTTTCATTGAATTCACCTGAGGCTCCCCAATAAATTATAGTCTGTAACTTGTGTCGGTCTCTCCCACATCCCCAAAAACCATTCAAATCCTTTCGATTAGATTACAGCCTGCTACTTGCTACTGGATGATTTATTTCCTCTATTGGTTGGTCAGTTGTTCTGTATGTTCGAATCAATTGAAACGAGAGAAAATGTCAGTGTAGATGAATTCAGCTCTCCGCTTGGTTTCTCTACGCATTCAAAAATTGTTCAATAAACCTGTAAAAAAAAAAGGTTGGATACCTGCACTTAACATCTTCGGGTATAATAATGATAATATTAATAATAATCCTTGGAATATCTGTAAAGTGAATCGACTGTGTATTTTGTGGGCGAAACGTGGCAGCCAATTGCGCACAGCAACGTCCCACAAACAGTCTTGGATTGAGTGATCCAATTTCTTCTTATTACAAAAAGAATGTATAAATTAAGTGTTAAACATGAAGAAAGTTTCCTGGAGATGAATGGATCTATTGATTTGTCTTTTGGACTTGGCTGCGAGAATTCATTTACAGGTAATACAATTTCCGCTGAATGATTTAAGATGGTTGTCAAAAGAAACAGAGAGGAGGTTAGGGGAAAAAAATGTTTTTCACCCAGCGAGTTGTTCAGATCCAGAAATGCATTAGCCGAAGAGATACCACATTAGCAGTTCATTCATTATCATGGACAAATGTCATTATCACATAACCCGCTATGATTCATTGAGTTTGTGATAAGCTTTCGGCTCCCACTGTATTACTCGATGATCTCTGTGTGAAATTATTAGGTAGATTTCTAGGACTCAATTTCACTCATCAATTCCTATCCAATCCAATCAAGCTAATGCTTGGAATATTTTCTCCGGTACAGAGTTCCAGGTAATATTTCAGCTTCAGTTTTTCAACCAACTTTTCCCCACAATCCTGTACATTGGTGGTATTTGTAGGATTGGAATGTCCTTCCTTTCCTCAAAGAAAGAGTTCTGTAGCTCAGTGGTTAGAGCGCTTGTTTCTCGCAAGCGAGAGGACCTATGTTCGATTTCTGGGGAGGGCAGAACTTTGGATGAAGTGAGTAGGTAACCAGTTGTTAGTCAATTGGTTGAATCGCTTCTCTGGGGAATAACAATACCTTCCAAAAAATATATATATTAAAAAAGATACATTTGGTCACTCAATCTCAATTGGCTGCCACGTTTCGCCCACAAAATATTCGCCCATAGTCAATTCACATTATGGTATATTCTGTGGAATGAGATTTGAGACGTCTCATAAGTGTGTGATGAGGCGCTACATCTAATGCAAGGATTATCATATTATAAATTATCCTCCCAGGCCTTGTACTTCCACCTACTGAGAGGTGAGAGTGCCCGAATGATACTGCCTGCAGAATCATTGCCGAGAGAGATTAAACGGGGTAGGACTCATCATCGCAATTAATAGCTGCTGTCAGCCGAGGAGAATGAATCCGTTCGAAAACCTGTTTGGTGTGTGATTAAAACCATAAAATAAATCATTTGAGAGAACTCGATATTCCGTGTGCGGGGCTGTGCATTCCAAGGTCCACTATATTGCAAGAGTGCGGATTACTGATGTATGAAATGGTTTCCTGCGCTTCGAGTGATGGATTTGGATAAGCTTTGGGAAACAATAAGGTCTTGTAACTGAGGGGCAATGATTTATTGCCGCTGTGAGTAGTATTCCACTGGCCTCAACATGTTGGAACCCACAAAGTGGCATTGGGTGGTGGGGGTGGGGGGGAGGGCATAGGGGCATTGAAGTCATGCCACTCCTCACATGCTCTAAGTCTGAGCCAGTGGTAACTATCTGCTGATTGGTTTGAAACACTTTTTCTCTATCCTGGCGAGTGCTCTGAGCTACAGGACTCACAATGTTAACCCACCAGTTTGCAATTCATGGCTTTACCTTTCCAGACAATAACTTTTCTCTTGTTATTTTATGTTAAACTGTACTTCACCCATAGCAGTTCTTTATTACTGTCTATCCAGCCAAGAGAGGAAATCTTAAATTAATCCGTGCTCAGACACAGACAGCTGATTTGCATCAGACTCTTCATATTCTCCTGTAAACTAATGTCTGCAATGACACATGTACAAGTCACTGGTGTATAATTATTCTTCCGTCACCCAGAGGTATATATCTCCTGTGAAGGCATCACCTCCCTCACTGCGTGGGTGTGTGTGATAACTAGACACTATTAAGTCCTGTAGTTTACTGGCTAGTGCACTCACCACACAAGCAAGAGGGTATGCATTTAATTACCAGGCAAGTGCGAAACATTGTCCAAGTTTCCTTACTCGACACCCTAGCAGTAAGTAGAAATCCTGTTGTTATTCGGTTGGCGGATCATGTTTCCAGGGGTAAGAATCCCTTCAAAAGAAATATACAATTAAATTAATAAGTTGATCACTCAATGCGCGACTGTTTGTGGGCTAGTGCTGTGCGCAATTGGCTTCCGCGTTTCACCCACACAATGTACCGTTAAATCACTTTTTTTAAAGTAACGCGAAGCGCTTTGAGACATCTCAAAGACACAATAAAGGGCTACATCAAATGCCTGGATTATGTTTATATTAAAAGTTCTGGTTTTACTTTGTGTGGCATTTCCAAAAAGCCGCCAAACTTAGAAACTTGTAAAGCACCTAAAATTAAATATTGCTTCTTACCGTGTCATTGCTCCTTAACTTTCTATCTCTGATATCCTTTACTAATTCTTTGTGGATTTTCAGTGCCTGCCTCAAACTTCATTTTGATGAGAGCGCAATCCCAGTGAGTGTCTAGAATATAGATGTTGGAAACGCGAGCAAGACTTAGACGGTGAGAAGCAGAACTCAAAGGCACAGATTTAAAGCCTCAACATGAATTACAGAATAATCCTCACCCTTGTATTTGACACGTCTCAAAGCTCTTTGCAGAATATATTGTAAAGTGAGTTGACTGTATATTTTGTGGGCGAAACGCAGCAGCCAATTGTGCACAGCAGCGTCCCCACAAACAGTTGCGGATTGACCAAATTATTATTAGTATTTTTAAGGGATTATCACCCCTGCAAAAGCGATCCACCAATCGACTAACAACCGAGTGTGTGAAGTAAGGAAACTTGCCCAACATTTTGCCTCATCAGGGAATCAAACCCAGGTCATTTCGCTTGCGCGGCGAGTAACCTTCTCCAATAGTGGAGGAGGTTACTCTATTGCTGGGATTGGGAGGAATGAAAATATAAAAAAATTTCCACTTCAAACAGAAACGATTATTGGCAGATACTGTCACAGTGGATAATGAAATGTGTCCCCCTTTTGCGTGACACAAGCGTCCAAACAGTCCTGTAGCTCAGTGGTTAGAGCGCTAGTCTTACAAACCTGAGACCTGTGTTCGAATCCAGGCAGGTGAGGGAAAAACCTTGGGCATGTTTCCTTACTCCACACTCCTGATAATAATCCGTCCAAAAAAACACAATAATAAAATTGGTCATTTTCAATCCCCGACTGTTTGTGGGGGACGCTGCTGTGCGCAATTGGCTGCCACGTTTCGCCCACAAATATACATCAATTCACTTTTATGGTATATTCTGTGAAGCGCTTTGAGACGTTTGGAAGACGTGAAAAGCGCTGTATCAAATGCAAGGATTATTATTATTCATTATTATTTCAAATCACTTTCGGTTCAGTTCGAATGACATTGAACTGTTGTCAATAACAATTCTTCCTTGTTATTAACCCTCAAACTTTTACCCTCAAACTTCACGAGAGATCCCATCGTTGCAATAAAATCATTCCCATTCCACGGACTCCCTACTCCTAAACAGTCGGCACTGAGCTATGTTCCATCAGTATTGGACCTCTGTTCTCATGTCTACTGGGAAGAGGTTTGAGATTGAACTCATTTTAGTTTTCAACCATCGTGAGAGAAAGGAGGCCAGTACCATGATTGCTGGATTCAATTTCAAACCCAAGTCCCAGCAGTTAGAACAAAGTCAGCAGCAACGTTTCAGAGCAGATCTCCTATGCGTTGTGAATCACCCAATTCTAAGTGACATTAATTCCAAATGATTGATCCGCTCTTCAATATCTACTGGGTTCAAACAACAATAATCACTTCAAGTGGGACTGAGCAAAGAAGTGCCTTTGTAATTCCCTCAGCGCCTTTTCTTCTCCTTTTCAAATTAATCGAGAATCCTTCCATCAATGCATTGTTTCCTTGAACAATTAACCTTCCTCAAGCTATAGCTCAACCACAGGCATTTAGTTAATAATAATGTTAATAATAATAATAATAATAATCCTTCCATTTATTTGCAAGGAATGATTGCTTCTGCATTCTTCTACCTTCTTGAACGGATAGCCCAGGAGTTAATTTTGTTTAAACGACAATTTAATATAAATCGGTTACCAGAAAAGTCTCTTCTGTCCCTCTCTCCGCTTCACAGAGTATACTGTACAGTGAATTGACTGTATATTTGTGGGCGGACCGCGGCAGCCAATTGCGCACAGCAGCGTCCCACAATAAGCGCTATATCGAATGCAAGGATTATTATTACTATAACAGAAAATGTACAGGTTATGGAGGGGGCGGGTGGGTCCGATGAAATGCATGGGGGGGGTGGGGGGGGGGGGGGGTGGGGAGGTGGGGGGTGTCTGTGACCCTGCATAAACCAAGTGGCTTGAGGAAATGGATGCAGAACAGGATAATTTGATAATACAGTAGTAGTCGTTCTTTTAACAGATCACATTAGCCCAGCGACATGTCCGAGAGATGTCAGGAGACGTGCTGAATTACGGAAGACTGTCAATTAAGAGAGATTGTTGAAGTGTCAAGAACGGAGGACCCGGCAGTTAAAGGGAAGGAATGAAACGAGACAAAGAGAAGATAATACCATCTGTTCTGATTTCTTTTCCACTTAAGGTTAATTTCTTATTAACAATGGGCTTGTCAAACCTCGATCGCTTTACAAAATCAATGTTACAAGGTTACAAGTTTGCGCCCAAAACCATTCAGAATAGACGGACCATTCTGCCAATAATTAAAATAGTTCAATCCCTCATGAAATTCGAATTAATTTCATCTTCCAGCTGTAAACCCTGACCTGCGTCAGTTCTCAACTGCTTTGTTTTCTGAGCTGGATATTGAAAGGCTTTGAAATTAATTTGTGTCGTATTTCACGAAACATGTCTGAGCTGCAGCTCTGCACATTATCGCCTACTTCTCCTCCGCCGCGAGTCCGTTTGGAACGCAGCACACGGAACCCATTTCATCTCCCCACCCCATCGTCTGTGAACTTGGCCAGCAATCCTGGTCTATGGGGGAAATATTTTCTCCGCTCGGTGGTTCCTTTATGTGAGAATCAGCAACGACGGACACGCATTGATTAACTGATCTCGGCAAAGTCCTCGGTTACAGAAAATCATTATCTTTTCATGTGTCTTTTATATATATATATATATATATATATATATATATATATATAGAGCATAATATAGAAAAAAAAGGTTGTGAAATCGCACCCTTGACATTTATATCGACCGTTCATTTTTCACTACGCTCTGTACAAACAGGATATTCTCAGCTTGTTTGAGCAGATAGCACTCGGGACTTGACACCCTTTTCACATGGCCTATCGATGCAGGCTGTCTTTGACCTTTCGAGACTAACGGAGTAAGAAAACTGGGCAGGTTTAGGTTCTGTCACCTCATTCTGCATCATTACGGTTTGCTCTTTGCTGATCACATGGGTTCTTCCGACATTTCATTGACGTACTTTCAGGGGCACGGTTCAAAATCAACTCAACCATCTCGATTTCAAATCGAGTCAGTTCTCGTTTCAGTATATTCTGCGAAGCGTTTTGAGACATCTCAAAGATGTGATAAGGCACTCCATCAAAATTGCAAGAAATATTTATTTTTATTCTTAAATTGTTGCTGCGTTCACTTACACTTACACACAGTCACAGCATTACATAATATATCCCGTGAAGCGTTTTGGGGCGTCCTCCTGACGTGAAAGGCATTATATCAGATGTAAGGATTATTATCGTTGGAATAAAACCATATTGAGCTAAACCTACTAGCAAATCAACTGCTCAACCCTCATTAGCACGTCACACGGAGATATATCAACACCTTTTTAATGGCTTTGTAGATTGGAATACAGATTGTAAATGCAATAGTAAAAAGTTGAACATTTTTATTATCCACAATCTTAGTACAGTATTATGAGACAGATCATTTGCAATTGTTTCAAGTCACAGGACGGTCAAAATTTACTCATGAATTTAGTGCAAGGGATAATGATAATAATCCTTGTACCTGATATAGCACCTTATCACGTCATAGAGACACCTAAAAGCGCTTCTCAAGATACACTGTAATGTGTAGTGACTGTGTGTTATGTGGTATTGGGCTGAACGGGAAGAATGATCCCCGATCTGTGTCACATGAAGAGTAATTATCTTTGCATTTGATATAGCGGCTTTTCACATCTTATCGATGTCTCAAAGCGCTTCACAGAATATACTGCAAAGTGAATTGACTGTCTATTTGTGGGCGAATCATGGCAGCCAATTGTGCACAGCAGTGTCCCCACAAACGGTCGTGGATTGAAAATGACCAATTTTTGTTATTGTTTTTTGCTCTAACCACTGAGCTCGCCTTACAAAGTGTGAGACCTGTGTTCGAATCCAGGCAGATCAGGGCGAAACCTTGGACACACACACACACCACACACACACACACACACACACCTACCTCATAATAATCCGTCCAAACAAAAAACCACAATAATAAAATTGGTCATTTCAATCCACGACTGTTTGTGGGGACACTGCTGTGAGCAATTGGCTGCCGCGTTTCTCCCACAAATATACAGTCAATTCACTTTACAGTATATTCTGTGAAGCGCTTTGAGACGTCTAGAAGACGTGAAAAGCACTAAATCAATGCAGGGATTATTATTATTATGTTACATAGCTAGGGTGTCTTGTTTGTTCCTCGTCCCCTCCCCTCCGCCATTCCTTCAGCCACTACACCCCAAAACTCTGGAACTCTCTCCCTCAATCTCTCTGCCTCGGTCTCTCCCTCAACCACCTTCAAATCCCACTTTAAGACCTTTCCTGTTTTTGATCGTGTTTGTCGGATTTTAAAGGTTAGCAAATAATAAACCCTATAGAGGCAGGACAGACTTTGGATTTCTGCAAGACTTAAATATGCTCCTTAGAGAAGAATACCTGAGGTATTGTTACTCTTCCCCCAAACACAGTCAGAATAGCACATATCTGCCCCCTTTGGTGTCCTATGCCCTCATTCAATTAGTCAGCGCTCCATTCTATTGATGGAGTCTCAGTCCTTAATTAAATAGTTTAGCTTGTACCTACCAGATAGTGATTCTTTTCTTCCTGCAATCCAAATGACTGGGAATTAGAATTCCCTACTTATTTTGCTGTTGTTAATTAACTGAGCTATTTGCTGCTAATTAAAGGAGATGCGTTTAAATAATCCTAAGTGTTCTGAAGACAGAGGGTTTCATGGCATTTTTTTATATATATCGCTTGCTGGTTACAAACATTATGAGAGCAGACATTTTGTGTATCTCCTCTCACTTGTTCTGCTTCGCTGACATTGTGATGGAGCAATGCCGAGTCCCTATTCCTTATGGAGTCTTCTCGCGAAAGAATTAAAATACCCAAGGCTGGCCGAATGGGTTTGCGCAAAAAATAATCCGAATAATAATTCTCGCATTTGATTAACGCCTTATCACATCTCAAAGCGCATTCACAGAATGCACTGTAAAGTGTTATGATTGTGTGTTTTGTGAGAGAAAGGCAGCAGCCAATCGCGCACTGCGATGTCCCACAAACAGTCGTGGATTGAGTGACCAAACTATCATTTCTTTTGAATGAGAGAACAATGCAAGAAAGTTCCTATTTGTAAAAATTTTTACAGGATCCCATCAATTCATTTTACAGTATTTCCTGCGAGGCTCTTTGAGACGTCTCGAAGATGTGAAAAGTTGCCGTATCAAATGCAAGGATTGCAATTAGTACTTTTAAGACATATTAAAAAATCACTTTGGGGACCTCACCAGGGTTGTAAAATGGGCTGCATTATTGTCCTCTCGAAATTCTGTTAATCTAACACCGAAGACAGTGCAAAAAAAAATTCTCAACTAAAAAAGTTCCCATCAAATGGACAAAGTTATAATTAAATCGCAATAATACACTAAGTCTGTAGAGTCCCTTGTAAATCTCAGCAGAGTATAAGTGAGCAACATTCTTTGCTTCAGTGCATTCCTTGTTAAATTAGTTTGTAATAGCATTGGAATGATAAAGAGAGTTGTTTCTAGGTAAAAAGACAGGAATGTGGAAACTGAAAAATATCTTCGTTCAGTATTTAAAGAGCTTGTACAGATTGACCAAAACATCATGATAACTACCCAAATTACCATCATTTTATGTGGAGTCCTGTAGCTCAGTGCTTAGAGCACTCGCCTTGCAAGCGAAAGAGCTGGATTCAATTCCCAGCAGGGCGAAACCACACATTTCCTTACTCCACACGCCTATAATTATCCCTCAACAAAAAATAATAATAATTTGGTCACTCAATCCATGACTATTATGGGACACTGCTGTGCACAATTATACAGTCAATTCATTTTACAGGACAGTATATTCCGTGAAATGATCTGAGACGTCTGGAACACATCATAAGGCGCTATATCAAATGCAAGGATTATTTATTGTTATTTAAGACTTATTGGACATTGTAATGGGATCTAGACTTTATCGGTCTCACCCTCTGTTTCACAAATTACGTGTTAAATTCATGTACTTGCCAATAACTGGGCCGTTCACAAGATACACGACACTTTACAATATATTCTGTGAAGCGCTTTAAGATGTCTCGAAGACATGATGAGCTGTATCAAGTGCAAGGATTATTATTATTTTTATTATTATTCACCCAAACTGTCAGCTGTCAAACTTATTATCCGGGATTTCTTGTTGAAATTTAATTTCTCACAGAATTTTTTTTTTCTTCCAGAGCCTCCTACACATCTGTGTTAATTTCAGTGCCTTGGGAAGTTCTCCTGACGTGAGAGACGCTATACAAATGTAATTTTGTTGTTGTTATTTACATCAGTACAAAGCCACAGCTATTTGATTTTTGATCATGGTTAATCTCTTTCACCCGTGCTGTGTATTATCAGGCTGATGTTCTGTGATCACTCAACTCCTGAAATTGGCACAGTTAGTTTCGCTCACACGGAACTAGATTTCTGAAACTGATGTGAAATTGATTTGTGCCTTCGGTCGGGTATCTGGTATGGCAACTTGCAACTCTGTTGTCCGCAGCTGAACACACACCGAGACTCGAGTCTTGTGGTGCTCTCAATAAATCCTTTTCATCAGTGAAACAATTTCAAATCACTTTGTCTCAGGATAACAAGCCAGAAATAATAACATGGGACATATTGAAAAGTAGTTTGATGCTGTGATAAGTGGACTGAGTGGGTGGGTGGGTGGGGGGCTAGTGGGTGGGGGGGGGGGGGGAGGGGGGTGGTTGTGGGGGCAGGATGTGATATCTATGTGATTTCATACTGTTACTGTTACTGTTACATTATTCATCCATGACGTTTATCTGGAACACCATTAAATGCAAACCGACTTATCTTTCAAAGAGATTGGTGATTGTATGAAGTCATGCTTTTCTGTTGAAGTGAGGCAGCCTCCAAAAGAAAACGCAATCATAAAATTGGTCATTTCAGTCCACGGTTGTTTGTGGGGGACGCTGCTGTGCGCAATTGGCTGCCGCGTTTCGCCCACAAATATACAGTCAATTCACTTTACGGTATATTCTGTGAAACGCTTTGAGACGTCTTCCCGATGTGAAAGGCGTATAAATGTAATTTTGTTGTCGTTGTTGTCTAGAAGACATGAAAAAGCGCTCTATTGAAATGCCAAGGATTGTCGTACATAGCCTGTGTCAAACAGAAGCTCTGAAAATAACGGCAGCACATTTCTCAAGAGTGTGAAACGCTATGTGATCAGAGAGAGAGAGAGGCCATTTACAATTCTGACGAAGCTCTTTCTGACAAGATCACAAGATTGGTTTGGAATAAAGAAGGCCATTTGGTCCATTTGATCTCCTCCTTCCAGCGTGTCCTGTCCTCTGAGTACACCATCAAACTACTTCTCAGTGTACCCTGGCCTCGTATGCGTTGCGTTTTTTTTTCTCCTTTAATTATTTCAGGCTTGTTATCCCGAGACAAAGTGATCTGAGGTTGGGTTCCTGATGAAAAGGATTTACTGAGAGGCAGGTGCACCACTCGACTTGATTCACAGCGCGCGTTTAGCTGAAGGATTTAACCTGAAGAGGTCAACAAGGGCATCGAATTCCTTTGAATTCAACTGTCATCCTTCTGGGGGCATGGCGAGGAAAGTGACGTGTTCACCCACCCACCCACCCCCTCCATTTACCACAGAGTGATTCATAATTATCTGACCTTTTTTGCCCACTCTCCCCTAGTCCCTCGGAAAGATATTACATCACTTGTTACACTGACACGCAAACAGTGAAAGTTTCTCAGCTGGCTTTTAATTGCCACCCGAGAGACCCGCGTGCTTTCAATTTTTTTTTGAAAAATGTTTTGACACAAACCAGTCGAGCATCGCGTATTCGTTTAACAGATCGAGGTGAATCAGTGATCCGGGGATGATTTGCGAGTACAGCGTTCATCGTCCTGTGAGTTGATGATGGCGGTGGTTTGAGAGCAGACAGCCCATTGAATGAGCTGTACTAAGTTGCTTGTCGTAATTAGAATTGCGTGTGATCATTGTCAATAATTATTATCATTTGCTGTGATCACTTATTACGCCGCTCTCATTACGAGACGCCTCTAATTCCCCCCCACCCCACCCCCCCCCCGCGCCCCTAATTAAATCAATCGGGTTGGTATACAGTATTTGCAAAGCGCACTTTCCAATTATAGTCTTTGGTTGGACTCATGCATCAAGAGCTGCAGATGGCATGTACCAGTACAGTACAGGGCTCTCTCACGGCTCCGTAGCACAGTGGTTCCATCTAGTGGGCAGTGTTAACTTCTCTCTGTTGCATGGAAAGTTCCTGATTCTTTCACATCCAGCATTGGGTGAAGAGAGAAGATTGGTGCGACAGTGGCCAACAACAATTCCATCTCCAGTTGGCATTACCTTCAGAGGTAGCCTGGCAGCCAGCGCGCACAGTTACTGTACAGTGTCACTGCCCTCCTCGGTATTTAACCCTCTTTTACAATTATTTTGTACCAAAGATTTATTCCACCTGAACAGAAACCAGAGCATTGGCTGGTCGGGCCTTCAGCCTCTCTGCACCCACCCTTTGGAACTCCATCCTGCATTCCCTTCATCTTGCTCCCTCCCTTGCTTCCCTTACGTTCGACAGAGCCTCCTCCTACCTCTAAAGCTCCTTCCCTCCAACCCCTTGTTTTGGGTCCACATCTGGAGTTGGGATGGGCGAAGGTGGAGGGGAGGGGAGGGGTGTGACAGATGGCATGCCAAAGGGGATGTTTGAGTCGGGACTTGAAGGAGGCTAGGGAAGGGGCGAGGTGGAGGGACTGAGTGATGGAGTTCCAGAGGTTAGGGGCAGAGTGACAGAAGGCTCGCCCATCAATGATGGGGCAGGTGAGTCGGAGTTACATGGAGCAGGCCAGAGACCAATGAGTGGAGGGAGTGGGCGGGTTGAAGAGGGCTAGGAGGTCAAAAAGTGGAGGGTTGGGGATAGTGTCAAGGTCATGGAGGGCTTTAACGGTGACGACCTGGATATTGAATTGTATCCTCTGAATGATGAGATGCCAATAGAGTCGTACAAGAACGGGAGAGATAGGGTCATGGAGCTTGTTAGAGAACATGGGCTGCACATTTGAGGTCTGACGAAAAGTCTTCGACCTGAAACGTTAACTCAGTTTCCTCTCTCCATAGATGCTGCCTGACCTGCTGCGTGTTCCCAGCGGCTTCTGTTTGTAATTTCAGCAGCATAATTGCCGATTTCCCCTTGTCGACTGTGGATTGTGGCGAGGCGGTTACTTTGAGGG
Organism: Hydrolagus colliei; assembly: GCA_035084275.1. NCBI lineage: Eukaryota > Metazoa > Chordata > Chondrichthyes > Chimaeriformes > Chimaeridae > Hydrolagus > Hydrolagus colliei. The sequence goes on along the minus strand of CM068752.1, from coordinate 1,571,537 downwards.
GCTGAACAATAGGCCATTGATGGAGAATGAGTAAATTGGTGAATGTCGATCAGTGAGTACACAATGCCAGTTGTGATTGGCGGTTGTTAGCGTTTGTGATCGAGTGCTACAGCCCTGTGTTTTGCTAAGAATCAAGTAAGCGCGCTCTGTGAGTGTAGCGTTTATCGTCCTGCGAGGCGATGGTGGTGGTGGTTTGAGAGCAGACAGCCCATTGAATGACCTGTACTAAGTTGCAACTACTCACCCACATAAAAGGTTTTAATCGCTAGGTTCACTTGTTTGTAATCAAAGGAGACCCAATGTGTAGTGTGAGCAGAAAATACCAAGAGGAGAGAGACCACTGGACAACATCAAAGAGCTGTGAGACCTCAGTTTTGAAGGTTAAATACCAAAGCCACTGATAGCTAGTATGAGAGGATTTCTCTATTTATTTGCACATGAAAGATGAATGGGGGAATATGCGGTTTGTGTTGAAAGCCTCGACTCAGGTCACAACCTTATTGCACCACCACCGTTACCCTACTAAGATCTGCAGATTGGTTATTGAAGTTAGGTGCTGAAGTAGAGGTAAGACAGTAATCCCTTGTGTCCTTCAAGACCAGTCTCAAGACCACCTCTCTCCCCCCCCCACCCGTCTTCGACCGTGCCTTTGGTCACCCTCCTTAACACTTACCTTCCCCACCCCTCCGCCCCTCCTGATCCCGACCACCAGCTCGGGTGCGGATAGTTGACTGTCCAGCGTTCTGGTTTGTTGCTCTGGCACTATAATAATACACTAATAATAATATAGCAATATAATAATGTTATATTATCATAACATAACATATAATGATATAACATTATTTAATAATATAACGGTATGTTTTGCCCACATCTATACAGTCAATTCACTTTACGGTACAATCTACGAAGCACTTTGAGACGTCGATAAGATGTGAAAAGCCACTGTATCAAATGCAAGGATTATGTTATTATATGATTATATTATAATGATATCATATTGTTATATATTATATTGTTATGTATTACAACAATATACTATTATTATCATCAAAATGCAATGATTGTTAATACAGTCCCTGTAATACAGTATCTAAACACAAACCCGCCCAATTGGGCGGGAACCCGCCCAATCCGCCCCCCCCCCCTCCCCTCCCCGCCCCTTTGCTGCAGCAGGGCTGAAGGTTGAACAGTCGCTCCTGACCTGAAGGGGGCGCTAGGGTTGGCGCTGGAGTCGGTGTCGCGGGCTCGGTTGCCTCTTTCCACCCCGCTGCTGGGGGAGGTGGGGGTAAGGGTTGCGCTGTATCGTCGGTCTGGCCGAGTGGTACACCCGGGAGAAATGGGGAGAGAATCCAGGTAACAGGCGGCGTGACCGGGGAAGGAGAGCACGGAGAGTGGGGAGGGGGGGAGGGGAGAGAAGGAGGAGGTGGGTGGGGGGGGGGGGATAAGTCGCGGTGGGTCAGGCTGCTGTGGGTGGGGTGGGGGGGGGGGGGGGGGGGGTTTGAGTTTGGAGACCGGACGCCCTCTCGACGTGAAAGGCGCCATGGATCCAAATGTCATGTGTTGTGGTTAGGCCCCGTATGGCTGCCGCCGTGATGGACTAGGCCTCACCGGTCACTGAGTGGGTCTGGGGGCCTGAGCCAGGCTCCGGGTAGGGACAGGGGAGGTCGGGTGATAGTGGAGCCTCGGTGGTTTAGGAAGCCACCGCCACTCGCCGTTGAGGCGCTCTGAGGCGCCGCCCGTCCGGCGTGGAGGCCGCTGTATAATTCGAGGTTGTTGTTGTTGTTGTTGTTGTTGTTGCTGCTGTTGTTTACCAAGCGCGAGACCTGAGTTTCGAATCCAGGCAGCTCAGGTCAGTGTCAAGTCAGTGTCGGGGCGAAACCTTGGGCGATGTTTCCTTACTCCACACACACACACAAACACACACACATATACACACACACACACAAACACACACACACATATACACACACACACAAACACACACACACATATACACACACAAACACACACACACATATACACACACACACAAACACACACACACACAAACACACACACACATATACACACACACACACACAAACACACACACACATATACACACACACACACAAACACACACACACATATACACACACACACACAAACACACACACACACACACAAACACACACACATATACACACACACACATATACACACACACACAAGTACACACATATACACACACACACACAAGTACACACACATACACACACACACACACACAAATACACACACACACACATATATATACACACACACAAACACACACACATACACACACACAAATACACACACACACACAAATACACACACACACAAATACACACATATACGCACACAAATACACACACACACACCTAATAATAATAATCCGTCCCCCCCAAAAAAAATCTATAATGATAAGATTGGTCATTTTCAACCCACGACTGTCTGTGTGGGGGGGACGCTGCTGTGCGCAGTCGGCTGCCGCGTTTCGCCCACAAATATATATATACAGTCAATTCAGTTTACTGTATATTCTGTGAAGCGCTTTGAGACGTCGGTACGATGTGGAAAGCCGCTGTATCAAATGCAAGGATTATTATTATTGTAATAATAATATCATTATTACCCTTCTCCCCAACGCACACATACATACACCATACAAGCACACACCCACACCCCGCTTTCCCCCCCCACCCCACACACATCATCTTCTATACCCCCACCCCCGCCACACATACACATATCATCTCTTCCCCATGACACACGCCTACCATCTCTCTCTCCCCTCCACACAGACACATCACCTCTCTCCACCGCCACATACACTTGTAGATGATTTATTTCCTTCCCCGTGTTGCGAGTCGCTAAACTCGCTAAACTAAACACAGGTGAGGTTCCCCCACTTCCCCGCCGGGAGCCAGGGCTGAGTTATTCTGCACTGATTTGCTGGCGAAAGAAGGAAGACCAAGGTCCATCTGCTAAGGTTCACCTGGTTCGCCTTCTACCATCCTGGTGAAAAGTCAAACGCTTGAAATATCGTGTCCCGCGCTATATACTGTACTGTTCTCTCCTGGCAGGGGTGTTCCTCACCGCATGTACAAAAAAGAAACCTTGAACTCTGTTATCAAATTGTCACAGGGAGGTGTGCTAGAGACCTTTTTACCGAGGCTTGTGCGTGTGTCTAGTCAGGAAATTGGACTAAGGTTTCTCCTATCCAAGATTCAACCTCGGGTCCTCATGCTTGACCTGTGTCCTACAGGAACCTGTAGATTTCCCCTCGTACTAATATTGCTGATAGGAGGAAGAGATATTTAGGGGCAGTTGGTAGCTTAACTCGATAAAATTGACACAGACATTTCCGTTCTGTTGTCAATCATTGTTGCTTTGGCTCCCGCTTGGCGTTTTGCTTTTCTATGTATTCAACTTCAAAATCCTCATCCCCTTCACACCTTTGCACCTTCCTTCCTACTTCTGTGATCTTCTCAAACCAGATTGCGCTTGGTAAACTTGGGCTGCTGCATGTTCTTCACTCCTGTATCTCCGGTTCACTCCGTAATAATCCTTGCCTTTGATATAGCGCTTTTCACGTCTTACAGACGTCTCCAAGCGCTTCACAGAATATGCTGTAAAATAAATTGACTGTATATTTGTGGGCAAAACCCGCCAGCCAATTGTGCACAGCAGCGTCCCCACAAACAGTCGTGGATTGAAATGACCAATATATAAATGTGGTTTTTCGAGGGATTGTTATTAGGCGTGTGGAGTAAGGAAACTTGCCCAAGGTTTCACCCTGCTGTTGCCTCTTTTAAGGCACATCCCAAACTGTACCTTTTCACCGTGGTTTTCTACCTCACTCTTCAGCTCAGCTTGGCTCCGATCACTAGCTCGGGAGGCCTGTCCAGCAATGTGAATGTTCTTTGGGATGTTTTCCCGATGTGAAAATGATGTAAATTGTAGTGTATATTGTATCATTATATTGTATCCAGGGATCTTGTGAGATTATACTTCTCGTGAACTACGCAAGTTGTCGTTATCCGTGGCTGAGTCTTCAGTCACTAAGGCTCTATCTGAATCACTGCCGCGTTTCGCCCATAAAATGTACTCTTTACAGTATATTTGAAAAGCGCTTTGAGACGTCTCTAAGACGTAATAAGGCGCTATATCAATGTGAAAATTTTTATTATATGAATGAATAAGGTTTTTGCAGTGGCCCCTGTTTTATTTGGGAGGAATGAGATGTTAGTGCAGTATTTGTTGATGTGAAAAGAAGTCAGTTGTGTATATTAAAACTGACGTTAATTGAAGTTTTCCGACGTTTGAAGGCATTACCGGAAACGGTCCGCGTCGCGGGGCCGCTCTGGGAGCCGATCCAGGAGTCGATCGCCCGCGGAGAAGCGGTCCAAACTCGGAGATGTCAGAGGTCGTTCGCGCAGCAGGGAGCGGGAGCGGAGGAGGGATCGATCTCGTAGCAGAGACAGGAGAAGATCACGATCACGGGAGAGAAAGAGACTCAGGTGATTATCTTTAATGTATCTTTATATACCAGTTGTAAATATCACAACTTTTAATTGTGGGCAAAGTAACTATAATGATTGGTGTAGTCAATAGTACTGTAATAAGTTCCAATCCCGGACAAATAAAAGTTCCTCTGATAACAATAGACTCTATTGGGACTATAAAGAATATTCCAATTCTGTGTTTTGATCAAGACCTTATTAATGCATGAGACCGAGCAAAGTGCTTTAATCACCTGTCTTACACTGTACCAGCATAAATTGTTTGTGGCCATCAATAAATATTGACAGAGTTATTGAACTTTGGCAGTCATGTTTCTTGTGTGAGTGGAAACTATTAATGTCTATTCACTCACAATTAGGATTCTATGAACCTTGTAAATTAATGTAGAATAAATCTGGTTTGAAGAAGAACCGTGTTCTCACCCGCAGTCATCAACATATTATTTGCTGATTGTTACTTGTGTCTTTATCACCTCACTAGGAAAAGGAATGTGTGTTATGATCGGCCTGTAAAGATTTTATAAAGTCGTTCTTATTGTGAGCACTCAATATCTGTTCCGTTGCATTTATGGGGAACTCAGTAGATCTTTCCACCACCTGATTGATGATAGTACTACAGCCCTATCTCACCTGCAAGATGATCCCCCACGAAACAAATATTACCTTGTGCAAGCCTCAAGTCTTGTATCTTCTATACATACTGAGTGATCATAAAATCTTTGCTTCCATGTATTTTTTTTTACTTATAACTTTTTATCACATTCAGAAACAAAAAAGTTACACAAAGAGTTACCTGACTAAAAATTTGTAAAATTTGCAGTGGCAGAGAAATGTCAGTCTTCTGAGATTTTGGATTTCCCGGGATGAAACCTGGGATCTTTCAAAGCTATATGGCTTAGTGGCAACCAGTGGGTCCACTTCCCTTTCCGATCCATGGAGGGAATCCTGCCAATTTAATATGTTTTGACTGTTGAGTGTTTACCGCCCATTCTTTCTAATTGTTCATTAAAAACTTAATTTTATTTCACCCAGAATGCCACAAAGATCCAGAATGACAATGGTCACATCAAAGTGAGTAGATATGGATGTATAATTACCTTTTTACCACCCAGGATGCAAACTGATTCAGATTAAATATGGTTTTCCGTTCCTGTTGATTAAAAGCCTCTGTGCAATGGGATCCCGTTGTATGTGATTGGCACAGGCAGAATTGAGACGTGTTACCAAATTTACAGACAGTACAACAGAAATGACTGACCTGGTACTAAACTGAAAATCTATTGGTAAAGATGTACTCTTACTTTCATACATATATTATATATACATTTGATTATATAAAACTACTGTTAGCTATTTGTTTAAGTCTTTCGTAAATTTTCCGACTCACACAACCAATTGGCTACTACTCACAATTATACAGTCAATTCTCTTTACACTATATTCTGTGAAGTGCTTTTAGATGTTTAGAAGACGTGAAAAGTATAATATGAAAATGTAAGGATTATTATTAAGTTGTAACTGTGATTTGGAATAAGCTAATGAATGGAACAGTGTTACATCGAGTTAGTGATTTGTGTGATGGTATGTCGTTCAAATGCCTGTTTGCATTTTGTAGAAGGTCCAGGAGTCGGGAGCGGAGGAGGTCTCGCAGTCGGGAGAAACGGAGATCTAACAGCAGGGGCCGAGGCCGCAGATCCCACTCCCAGCCCCGTTCGCGCAGCAGGAGTAAGAGCAAGGAGAGACGGTAATGGATCACACGGTTCTCAGCTGGAAAGAGAAAATGTGCTCGCGCTCTTGTTCTGCAGAATCCAGGCTCAATTAAGCTCCATTGGCTTATCAGTCTGATCTGCTAACTTCATGACTCCCATCATCGATGGGTCAAAGTTTTCAAACTATTGAGCCTTTGCGCTTTACAAAAAAAATACTTACCACTTAATATCGTTTGGTCACACGCTCTGGAACTCTGTCCCACAGGCCCTACGCCTCGCCCCCTCTCATTGTACTTCAAAACCAGTCTCAAGACCCTCCTCTCACACTTGTAAGTCAAGTGCTAATAACCACTGAGCTACAGGACTCCCAGAACCATTCCTACCATCTTTATCAAGCAGTTTTCTTATTGTGCTGTCTCATACCAGTTTTTTTTGGTAACCCACTCAGCATCTTATCACTTCTTCGAGATGTCTCAGCACTTCACAGTAGAGTGTCTGTATATTTTGTGGGAGAAGAAGAATCATGATTTTACTAAATGGTGGGGCAGGCTCGAGGGGCCAAATAGCCTACTCCTGCTTCTTTTGTTCTTATGTTACTCATGGCAATGTCACCGATGATGGTGTCTGAACAACTTTTGAAAATAAATAAAGTGGATGGAATCTAATTTAAATTCAGGGCCCTGACTCTAGAAATGGAATCAAGATTTCTCAGAGCAACTAAGCTTTGGTTTTAATGATGCTTTGTCTTTTTTCAGGTCAAAATCTAAAGACCGAGTTGACGTCAGTAATGAAGCCGTCAAAGAGAAGAAAAAGGAGGAAAAAGATGATGAGAAAGATGTCAGTGTAAGTGTAAAGGAATTGGGCTGATCTGCAATTTCTTCATTAGTACAGTTCGTAAAACTGTGTAATATGATCGAGGAAACCATATTCCTTAATGATTTTGTTTGTGTAAAATGTAATAGGGAAGGCATTGAATAGTGTACCTGTAGATTAGAAAATCTGATTTAATACAGAAAAAGGCTACTGTTTGGATTAATGTCTCATTTGGAGCTTATTGTTCCTATTACCCGCTCCCTCTTATTATCCTCTTCTTAGTGCCCTAATTCACTTAAATGTTTCTTGATTTCTAATAAATAAAAGAACTTTGAACAAAGCAAATTGGAGGAAGAAATGCGGAAACGAAAGGAAAGAGTGGAAAAATGGAGGGAAGAACAACGTAAAAAGGCCATGGAAAATATCGGGGAAATAAAAAGGGAACTTGAAGAGATGAAACAGGGCAAGAAATGGAGCCTTGAGGATGATGAAGGTAATATTCTTACTATGCTATTCTTTTAGAAAGTAGTTGATAACATTTTTAAATCAGATCCGAAGGTTAGTTTGGACGAAGAGGATTCCATCTTTCCAAAATAATAATCCTTGCATTTGTTCAAGCATCTGATCACTTCTTCGAGATGTCTCACAGTTGTAAGTCGTGTGCTACAACCACTGAGCTACAGGACTCCCAATACCAGTCTATCACCTTTATCAAGCAGTTTTCTCATTGTGCTGTCTCATACCAATTTGGGGGGGTAATCCATTCAGCTGTTGATTTCTTCCAGGTGCCTTAAAACTGCCTTTTACAACTGATCTTATGCCCTCTTCTTCTGTTGCCTTGATGTGCCTATAAATGAATACACTGAGATTTCATACCGTGTGACTAATTCATGGTGGCTTCTATTTTGTTTTAAACGCTGTCTAAAATATAGATTTTTATTTTGCTCTAAAGAATTGTTTGATTTAAGTTATGTGTAACGCATCCTTGGCTATGTATGTGTCTAGTTTCACCCGCCTCTGAATTTGTTGAATAGACGATGAAGAAGAGATCATAGAAGGCGAAAGAAAAGAAGAAGAGGAGGAAGACAATGAAGAGTTGGATCCATTGGATGCTTACATGGAAGATATTAAGGAGGAAGTGAAGAAATTTAACATAGGAAGCGTGAGAGGTGGAAGTGAAAAGGTAAAGGTTTTTAAAAATAAATATAGGCTTTTGCTGCTTCCAAAAATCACTTTGAAATATGTTTTGCAAATGTGAAGAGCAATTCAACATGATATCTTATTGTGTCTACGTCAGTGATAATGAAATGCAGTGGAGATGAAACAGTGTGCAAGGAATGTTTTTCAAATGCTACCTATGAGAGACACTAATCATTGTAACATTGTCCTGGAATATGTTAGTCATTGAAAGAACCTTACAGCCAGACGTCTGCCGGCTTTTTGACAGAGGTATCCAACTCTTATGGGCTCTTCCCCGATGATTTCTCTTTTGTCTTTGGTACCAGAAAACAGGTGCAACAGTTACGAAAGTCATGACTGTCGTAACCACCAAAAAACCACAATGTGATTTGGAGAAAAAGAAAGGAGAGTTAATGGAGAATGATCAGGATGCGATGGAGGTAAGGCATTTATGCTTAATATATGTACACATAGTTTCTTCTTCGCTCATGCCTTCAGCCATCCCAGAGCAAGCGGAGAGGGTGGGAGTGGAGGGTCGGGGGAAGAGAAGCAAAGGGAAAGCCCGGTTATTGAGAAGACGTACATTTTTATATTTGGCTTTTAATATGGATTTCCAGGGACATGGTTTACATTACATTTAAAATCTTGGGGCATACCCTTCCAAAACTAAATAACATTGCCGACAACATTTTCTTGCTTGGGTGCTGGTGAGTATTAGCTCTTAAGTAAGTCAGGAATGTTTAAAGCCTAATAAGCCTTGGGGGTCTTCATTCTAGAAAATAAATATATTGAAGTCATTATCAATGGTTCAAGCTTATCTGTTGTCTAGAATCTATTTGCTAATAAATGTATATTCTTGTCCCAGTTAAGTTGAACCTCAGCCTGTCTGGCCCTATACTCTAGAATTCTATCCAGCAATCCCTTCACCTCACCCCCTTTCTTGCCTCCTTCGAGTCCCATCTATAGACCTTCCTCTTCGACTGTGCCTTCAGCCACTCTCCCACCTCCACCCCCGTTGTCCTCCACCCCTCCTGACCCCAAACCCCCCCAGCTTGGGCTCCCCAAATCCCGGATTATCCAGCGCCCTGGGACGTCTTCCCATCGTGAAGGATGTGACACAAGTGTAACTTGTTGCTGTTGTTAAACAGTATTCCTCAGAGGAAGAGGAGGTTGACCTTCAGACTGCACTTACGGGCTATCAGACGAAGCAAAGGAAGCTCCTGGAGCCGGTAGATCATGGGAAAATAGAATACGAACCATTTCGAAAGAATTTTTACGTTGAAGTTCCTGAACTTGCTAAGATGAGCCCAGAGGGTGAGTACTTGTATACATGTGAGTGACCCAACAGTTTAATGAATACGAAAACGATCTGGCTCTTACAATGACTGCAACAAGCAATTTAATTTTGTATTGAGAATAATTTGCAAACCGGTGGCAGAAGAGGCCTTCTTGTTTCCATTTCATTTCAAATTCCTTCTCACGTTTTGAAGCATTTTCTTTTGTTGTCTTGCAGAAGTGAATATCTACAAGTTGGAACTGGAGGGAATTGTAGTTCGAGGGAAAGGGTGTCCAAAACCCATTAAATCCTGGGTGCAGTGTGGCATCTCCATGAAGATATTAAGTTCGTTGAAGAAGTTAGTATCTAATGAATATATATAGATATGTATGTATGGTAAAACAAACTATTTTCTCCCCTGCCTCTACATTGAACAAAAAATGACTTTATTTGTTTCTCTTCTTGTTAGGCAAGGGTATGAAAAGCCAACACCAATTCAGGTTCAAGCAATCCCAGCGATAATGTCTGGTCGTGATCTGATTGGAATTGCCAAAACTGGAAGTGGCAAGACCATAGCTTTTCTTTTACCCATGTTCAGACACATTATGGATCAGAGGCCTCTTGAAGAATCAGAAGGTCCAGTCTGTGAGTGTTAATAATAATAATCTGTGCACCTTATTATGTCTTATAAGATGCTTTATTACGTCAAGACGTCTCCAAAGTGCTTCACAGAATATATTGTAAAGGCAATTGACAATATGTGTGTGTATATATATATATATCTATACACACACAATAAAAGCCCGGCAACCAATCAATCATAACTTACATATAACCGGCATCGCAAAAAAAAGGTCCACATTCGATTAACCGGAATTTATATGGAAAAATGCATTAAGTTATTTATTTTTCGTTTCGGCTGAATATCTGGCACTTGCTTTAACCGGCATTGGCCAGATCCCGAGGGTGTCGGATAAACGGGCTTTTACTGTATATTATATACACACACAGGATGAATTTGATTTCCCATTATCTCTATGCGCCCATTGTTTTTAGTGCTACGCCACTATTTTAGATGTTCTCAACCCATGTACTGACAGTGACCAGGTGATTTCCTATTTGTTTTCTCAGCTGTTCTCCTAACCCCAACTCGTGAATTAGCCCTTCAGATCACCAAAGAATGCAAGAAATTCTCAAAAGCACTGGGGTTGAGAGTAGTGTGTGTTTACGGTGGAACCGGGATAAGTGAGCAGGTAAGATTTGGGCGAATTTTCACATCTTTTCTACTCTCTCCTGAAGATGTTGATCACTGCATGTTACTGGGGGAGGGGGAGAAAAAAGAATAAATTGGTAACTGAATCCACAACTTTTGTGTGGACGCTGCTGTGCGCAATTGGCTGCTGCGTTTCGTCCACAAAATATACAGCCAATTCACTTTACAGTATATTCTTTGAAGCGCTTTGAGACGTCTAGAAGACGTGATAAGGAGCCACATCAAATGCAAGTATTATCGTTATTATTGTTACACTGTTTTGGGAGCAAAGGGTAGAAACGTCAGTGGTGGTGAGCCAAAAAGCAGTCTATTCTGTAAATGAATTATTGATAAGAGATGAGTATAATTTGTGAGCAAAATATTTTCCCAGGTGTTCGTTTTCTCCCCCTCTCCACAAAGTAGACAATGCTCTCTATGCTGTACTGTGGCTCAAATCGATTACGATTTTACATTTTTCTCAAGAAAAGCCTGTTCTGTTTTTAAACCCAGATCGCGGAGCTGAAGCGAGGAGCGGAAATCATTGTTTGCACTCCAGGCCGCATGATCGATATGCTGGCCGCCAATAATGGCAAGTAAAGGGGACACAGTCATGAAACAGCTGGGGTTTTGCTGCACTTTTTACTGCTGATCTAATGTCGTGTGATACTGTACATTGAACCAACTTATACAGAGGAATTTTGTTGTAGGAAGGAGCACTTTTGCCGCTGTATATTCCGTGTGTTTCTTTTAAGCAGTTGACGGACTTTTGTAGAGCACATCAGATCATCAGCTGAGTAAGTTGCTCCAGTGTTGCCAGGCTGAGAAAATCTTTACAGAGTGTATCTGCTGGCTGGATTTAGTTTCACTTGGCACACAGAATAATTATACCGCATGCAAGTGACACTGACTGACGGATATCCTTTGTGTCAACCCAGCTGCCAGGCAGCAGTTTGTCGCATCTGCTTTACTCAAATAATGGTTTTCTGGGCACTGTACAGAATTCTTTCAGCTGTTGATGATTGATGGATTGTTCTTGTTTCCAACGCAATCTGTCGGGATATGCAAATGACTGAGTGCTTCTTCCCTGCACAAGGATCCTCTTTTGATATGAACAACGGAAAAAAAAAATCTCTGGATAAAACTGAACGGTAATAAAAAAAATTGAAAGAAGAAAACTTCTGTTTAATTTGCAGACTAAATACATATTTATGACCATTGATTCACTTTACAGTATATTCTGTGAAGCGCTTTGAGATATCTCAACAACTAGATAAGGCGCTATTTCAAATGCAAGGATTATTATTATTTTTTTAAAAGTTCTAAATTGTAGTTTGACCAGAACATAGAAAAGCATGAAATAAGACATGGTCCTTATATACATAAAGCCTATACACTGCGATCCACATATTTAATCTTGTGAGATAGAGATTTGCCCTGCGCCACACTCGAGAATGTTCATCCATTCCCATCTCACTACTTTCAACCCCAGTGAAATATGCTCTACAATTACTCTTGTTCCTTCCACCCACCCCCCAATAATGTTGAAAAAACTGATCAGCTCAATTTAAATATCTAATTTAGTTCACCTGGGAATCTGGTCCAAACATCTTCTACTCCGAGAGATAAATATTGTGTAATCTGATCATTTGAACTTTTATCTTCCTGGCATTTCAACCCCTGAGACATGTGCCATCCTTTTATTATTCCCTCCTTAGACCTTCATTCTGCAAATATGCAAATATGTCTCATTGTTCACTAAACCTTTCCCAGTACAACAATATACCTTTCAAATGGATTGCCTAAAAATATACTCAGTATTCCTAAGTGATCAAACATTCATGGATTCCTGTAGCTCAGTGTTCAGAGCACTTGCCTTACAACCTGGGTTCAATTCCAGACAGGCTAAAACCTTGGGAAAGTTTACTTACTCCACACGCCTAAATAATGATCCCTCAAATTTTTTTAAAAAAAATTATCTTTTCAATCCATGACTGTTTATGGGAGGCTGCTGTGCACAATTGGCTGCCATGTTTTGCCCACATATATACAGTCAATTCACTTTACAGTATATTCTGTGAAATGCTTTGAGATGTCTAGAAGACGTGAAAAGTGCGATATCAAATGCTAGGATTATTATCATCAATATAAAAAGACAATTTTTAATTAAACAGCCTTGAAACATACCTGTAGGTTATCCTTGTTAATAATGGCTTCATGTTAACTGAAAAGTTTCACCCAAAGATAATCACATCCAAATACTTTCTCCTTCCAACCTTTGCTAACGGGCAAATACCTCGTTTCCATGTTCTGTTTAGTGGTCCGTTACATCTACTTCAAATTATCATCCTATTTCCTATCTACTTTAAAATTTATTGTGTAATAAAGATGCACAGTTATATCCAGAGGTTTTAACGATTTTCTTTTAAGACAGAATTTTTTACGAAATTGCATTTCAATCTGACCCTGCTGCCAGAAAACAAATTGGGGTGAAATGTGTGACTTTTAAAATTTGATGACTACGAGTACTTTTTAGCACATAATGTGTTTAATAACCAGATTTGATTGCTAATTTCAATGCATGAGAAAGTATACTGTTTAATATTGGACAAATACTGTTTGATATTGAATACCACTTTACTAAACTGTTAACATTATTTGACCCATACGGAGAAAGTTTCCTCAAGATATTTGATTTGGGCTTGCAAGACTTAAACCAAAAGAGGTAGGTCAACCAATCAAGTTGTGCAGTACCCAGTTAGTGAACTTGTGGTTCCTTGTGAAATTGTCTTGTTCATTTTAGAATATAAAGGTCTACTTTTGGAACAATTTCAAGTGTTTGCTTGCACTTGCTGTATCGGTGTAATATGCTTTATCCAGATGTTCAGTACCTTTTTTCTTGCTTAAAGACAGAACTGCAAAGTCCTCGCTGCTTCATTGTTAAACCTTGTTGAGGATATTTGCTGTTACATAATATAAAGTACATCTGATCAAAGGATTAAAGAGCCATGAGCAAATTAATAACCACTAAGTAGCAAGGACTGTGTCTTCCGCACATGCCACATAATCTTTTAATATGTTCTCTTTCTAGGTGAATACAGAGTTTTCAGATAATGGCTGATGTGGTTCCGTGCTTGATTTCTGTCTAAAATTGGGTGTTCAGTGGGGTGGGCTGTTTTGTGAATTTTGCATTGTTATGATGGTAAGCCAAAGTACAGTTAGAAAACCTGGGAAACTGCTGTCACTTAGTATTCAACCCATTGTATGATCTGCACTTAAAAGCAACATAACTTGAGTAAGAAATCAAGACTTGAGTTTAGAGCAGATGTTAGTTATGAAATGTGGATCAATTGGGGTTTAATTTTGGAAAAATTGGCTTAGATTCAGAATTGGTTTCAATCATCGAAGCCTTGCTAAAATATTTTAGTGAAGCAAAATATACAGTCAGTTCACTTTGCAGTATATTCTGCGAAGCGCTTTGAGACGTCTCGGAAGACACGATAAGGCGCTATATCAAATGCAAGGATTATCATTATTATAATAATTATTGGAGGTTCTGTTCTTGCTATCCTAGGTCGTGTGACAAATCTTCGCAGGGTTACCTACGTTGTGCTTGATGAAGCAGACAGAATGTTTGATATGGGTTTCGAACCTCAGGTAAGCAATTCACCCCCCACCACCCTCTCTAAAAATAACACATTATGACGCAGATTGCGATTTGTAGCTGCAACAATCTGAGCAAATCTACAACAAATTCAGATTGCAATGTCAAATCGAGACTGCTGTGGGTGTCTCCCTCCTTTTGCCAGAACACTGCCCGTCTCATCTAAAGTGTCGGCACGTTATTGACCCTTTTGTTTCCCCGCCCTGTGCTGCTCTCTGGAGGAAAGTGTACCTTATCACTTACTGTGGCTCAGTGGTTAGAGCACTTGTCTTGCAAGCTGGGGAGACCAAGCTGGGGAGACCTGTGTTCGAATCCAGGCAGGTCAGGGTGAAACCTTGGGCAAGTTTCTTTACTCCACACGCCTAATCCATCCACAGAAACCACAATAATATAATTGGTAATTTCACTCCACGACTCTTTGTGGGACACTGCTGTGCGCAATTGGCTGCCGTGTACTTTATTACTTACTGCGCTACTTACCCTCTTCACACTACGATTTCAGTTCAAGTGCTTGAGATATACCATTACTTTTCTCTTCCAGGTGCTGACTGACTCCGTGTAGATTCCTAGTTTCCACCCGCACCCCCGCACCCCAAACACTCACAGTTTTGTATTTTATTTTTCTTCTCAGGATGACTTTCCTTGGAATATTGTGGGCATATAAGCACATGACTTGAGACAGCACATCAGTGCTCTATTGCACACCGTTGCTGCATTTTAATTAGTATTTAGCAAAACAAAAGTATATTTAGCAATTTATTCATTATGTAGGTATATGTTTTTTTTTAAATCTGTGTTTGAACTGGTCATTTACTGTTCCAGGCCCTAATTTTGGCATTGATACAAAAAAAGGTGTTTTTTTTAAACAACGTTGAAACAAATCTTTAGTTTGTGTTGTTGGTTCATTGTGAGACACAGAGATTCATTTCGGACCGAAACTCCCATGAGCGGTGCTGAGAAACCCAAATCAAGAGCCGAAGTTAAAATGCCTGGTTCGTGTTTGTATCTTGCTAGGTAATGCGAGTAGTTGAAAACATCCGGCCAGATCGACAAACAGTTATGTTCTCTGCAACATTCCCCAGAGCTATGGAGGCCTTGGCACGTCGCATCCTGAACAAACCTCTGGAAGTGCAAGTGGGGAGCAGAAGCGTGGTGTGCTCTGATGTAGAGCAACACGTGGTGAGTGCTGGATGATATATAAACTTAGTCCCTCGTTTCACATCGTGGTTGCGTTCGTCAAAAGTGTGACTTTTAAGTGAAACTATGTTAAGAGAACCTGCGTAAGAATGCCGGACACTCATCGTCTATGTACGTCTACACTACCCAAAGTAGTTTGTTTCCACTCGCGCGATCGATGTAATAGTGAACGTCGTAACGTTAAATGAATATATGTTCCCCTATGTATCAGCAACGTAATAATGAAACAACATTGACCGAAGCAACGTTAAACAAGGTCTACCTGTATTTGCCCATAAATATACAGTCAATTCACTTTACAGTATATTCTGTGAAGAGTTTTGAGACATCAAAACGAAGACATGAAAAGCTCTACATCAAAATGCAAGGATTATTATTATTATGACAACATATTAAAGACCATTTCTCCGAGTCCTCCCTTATGAATTTACCTTGAATTAAGATTCATCATACCCTGGCCTTTAAATCTCATATTTTGAATTCCTCGTGGTTGCAATCTTCTGCAGTCACATATTTTTCAAGGACATTCCAAACCAAACGCTCTGTTGTTCCTTTTGTTTTTCTGGTTCTATCCTTGGGTTTGTATCCCGTTTAGTTTGTTAAGAGCAAACCTTTATTTCTAGACTTGCAAATGAAATCGCTATCATTTTTCTAGTGCAGGAACTGCCATGAGCAATGATGACCAAAACCCCATCGCTGGAAGTAAATTCAATGTCTTAAGGTGTACACCGAGGATATCTTAATGTGTCACAGTGACAGTTGTGGCCGATTAAACTGGGCAAAGTAGCCACCAGTGGTTTGAAAAGATGAGATAAATGTTCTGTGATAAAAACTTATTTATTTCCATTCCTACAGATTGTCATAGAAGAAGAAAACAAATTCCTTAAGTTGCTGGAACTTTTAGGTCATTACCAGGAAAAGGGCTCTGTGATCGTATTTGTGGACAAACAGGAGCATGCTGATGCCTTATTGAAGGACCTGATGAGAGCAGCCTACCCCTGCATGTCATTACACGGAGGTAATTTGTAAGACCGACGTTTGTGGAGCTCCTGTAGCTCAGTGGTTAGAGCACTCGTCTTACAAGCGTGAGTCCTGTGTTTGAATCCAGGCAGGTCAGGGCGAAACCTTGGGCAAGTTTCCTTACTCCACACACACGCGCCTAATAATAATCCGTCCAAAAACACCCCGCAATAATAAAATTGGTCATTTCAATCCATGACTGTTTGTGGGACACCGCCGTGTGCAATTAGCTGCTGTGTTTTGCCCACAAATATACAGTCCAATTCACTTTACAGTACATTCTGTGAAGCGCTTTGAGACGTTGATAAGATGTGAAAAGCGCTATATCAAATGTTTTTGATTCGTTAAAAGGTATCGATCAGTACGACCGAGACAGCATCATCAACGATTTTAAAACAGGAGTGTGTCGGCTGCTTGTGGCCACGTCAGTCGCCTCACGGGGGCTGGATGTGAAGCAGCTGATTCTCGTTGTCAACTACAGCTCTCCCAATCACTACGAGGATTATGTACATCGAGTTGGCCGTACGGGGCGAGCCGGTAATAAGGTGAGCGATGGAGAAAGGGTTGTCAGACGAAATGGGAGCGTTTCGGTTTTGATTTTTTTTTAACGCGGGTTTTGTTTATTGACTTTGCCAAGTGTTAAGCGATCCTCATCTCTTGTCTTCATAGGGTTTCGCATACACGTTCATTACCGAGGAACAAGTTCGTTACGCGGGGGAGATAATTAAGGCTTTGGAACTGTCAGGGAACACTGTCCCGCCTGAGCTGGAAAAATTCTGGAACGACTTCAAAGAGCAGCAAAAAGCAGTGAGTAGTCATTGCAAACTGACTCGTGGATTAGATCTTTTCACCCCACTACCCTGCCCCTCTCTCCCCGCTACCCTGCCCCTCTCTCCCCGCTACCCTGCCCCTCTCACTTGTTCGGGTCCCGTCCTGACTGTTCAGCACTTTGGGATTCCTCCCAACGTGAAAGGCGCTGTATAAATGTAATTTTGTTGTTGTTGTAGAACTGTCATCTGTTGTCCAATACAAAATCTTTGTGTTGTGAAATTGTAGCTAAGTATCGTTTTATTGATTTTTTTTTGTTGTTGTTTGTTTGTTTCTCTCCCACCCCCCCCAACCCCAACTACTCTTTGCGTAACGTATTAAGGAAGGAAAAACTATCAAAAAGAGCAGCGGCTTTTCTGGGAAAGGCTTCAAATTCGATGAGACGGAACAGGTTCTGGCAAACGAGAGGAAGAAGCTGCAGAAAGCTGCCTTGGGTCTCCAGGATTCCGACGATGAAGACACCGCACTTGATGTACGTATTGGTGCCACTGGAATTTTATCCAAGAGTATGTATTAGCACGGAAACAGGCTGCTCAGCCCAGCCAGTATGTGCGAGTGTTTTCTTCCACATGAACCTCTAATGACAGATTCCTTTGCTGCCTCCTTCCCATACCCTTCTATTCCACTCTCCCTCGTGTTAAGGTCCAGCTTCCTCTAGAATACAACCACACTGACTAATCAGCTCCTGTAGCTCATTGGTTAGAGCACTCACCTTGCAAGCGTGAGACCTGTGTTCGAATCCAGGCAGGGCAGATCAGGGCGAAACCTTGGGCAAGTTTCCTTACTCCACAAACACGCCTAACAATAATAATCCGTCCCCCCAAAAAATACTGAAATTGGTCATTTCAATCCACGACTGCTATATCTAAATGCAAGGATTATTATTATTCTAAACTTCCATTTCCAACCAGCGAGTTCCAAAGTCTCACCACCCTCCCTGCGTCAAGTAGTTCCTATATTATATAATAGTATTTATTATTATATTATTTATTGTAAATTCTCATTTTGTTCTCCCGAGTCGTCATCTTATACCTGTGGGCCCTGGTTTACAGACTCCCGAACCACTGGAAACAACCTCTGTTAACCTTATCAAACTCTTTTTATCATTATAGACACTTCTCTTTGGTGTCCCCCTGCCTTAAATGTCTCTTATCTATATAAAAAAAAGGCGCAACCTATCCAGTGCGAAGTCTTTTGAGATTTCCGTCAAAGCCTTGCAACCTGATATTTGAGCCAAACACCTCGGGCTTTTGATGCTTGTCGGACTTGATTTTCTTCTGTGAATGGCGATCGTTAACGGGTCGAGTTTCTAAATTGCCTGTTGAACTTGTGTGGAATTTGCCGTGCATTCGCATTTAAGTGAAGAGTGATCGCCCCGCTTGTCTGTCTTCAGATCGACGAGCAAATCGAGAGCATGTTTAATTCCAAGAAGAGAGTGAAGGATATGGCGATGCCAGGAGCTGCTCACGTGCCAGTGCCATCCGCTGGGAACGCAGAGAAACTGGAGATTGCCAAGAGACTGGCATTGAAGATCAATGCTCAGAAGAACCTTGGTGCAGAAGCACAGGTATTTCATGCCTTTTTTTTGTTTCTCAATTGGCGCAAAGTGACTTGGAACTGGGATTGCTTGATCTTCGGGCCAACTTGGGTTGTCAGATTCCACCACTGAGCAACGCTCCCAAGACCCTACGCTGTGTGAAGATCACTATATAAATGCAAGTTGTTGTTCTTGTTCATCTAATGTATGTTGTAATTTTTTTTAGAAAGATGCAACCTAATTATTACCAACAACAATAAAATGACATTTGTGTAGCGCCTTTTAGATCAGGAGGAAGGACATCCCCACGTTATCATATTAACAATATAAGCTTTTATCATAGAGACATGAAAAGCGTTATATCAAATGCAAACTTTATTGGTATTCCTCATGGAATCCACTCAATGAGAGATTGGGAACTTGTTTGGCATTGTGTTACATGCAGCTACCTTCTGTTGCTCAGTGATGCACTAAATTAGAAACACTATGAAAATGCTCCACCGTCCCTATTTTCCTAATGAGATAAATTGGTTTGTCCAATTGCAAACAAACAAACGACTGGTTTTCAAAGCCTCAATATATAATATGGCCCTTTCCTAAGAATAAACTATCTTTACTGATAGATAAGAGAATTACATTTGTAACTGTAACAATTAGTGTTATCAAATAGTTTGTCAGCTTGTTGGTGTTTTGTTTATACAATTCTTTGTTAGATTATTTTATTAGCGTTTCGCCGCCCCCCACTCCCCCCCCCCCCCCCCCCCCCCCCAAATACACAATATATTCTTTGAAGCGCTTTGAGATGTCTCAACAACGTGAGAAGGCATTGTATAAAATTCAAGGATTGCTATTGTTGTTATGTGGCTGCGAAGGAAAACTTTGTACTACATTTCCTATAAATAGCACAAACTTTGGCTAAAATACCTTTTGATAACTGCAAAGTGTAGCGTTTTAATCTGGAAAAATTGGCTGCCAAGAAATAAACAAAGACTTCGTTTTCGAAGGCTGGAACGTTTGTGGGAAAAAAAAGCCAAGCCGTGTGTCTAACAAAAAAAAAGGATTGGAAATTATTTTAATGGTTTTACATATCCCTAGTGTTTTTAAAGCGCATTAGCAGCTAATTTAACATTTCAAGGATGTCTTGATACCTAGCAAAATAATTGTGGGAGTGATGTATTTTACGTTGGCAGTAGAAGTTTCTTTTAATTTTTACATAATTGTTAGCAATAAACCTGAAGGTCAGATTCTTCAATCAATTGCGATGAGAACTTGCAGGGGTACCTAGCAACGGTTGTAAGAATCAATTTGTGAAGAACAAAGGCCCTGAAACGGCTTAGTTTTCTAGCGGTGGCAGCTTGGAGTAATGTTAACATTCTGTTCACATAATTAATGAAATCTGTGTAACTCTGGTCGTAATTCTTCTGCCCTGATACAAATATTCATCGCGCTACTTTTAAGTGTTGTGGTAGAGATCTGTCTGTTGCACACTCTGCTGAAGGGATGTTTTTTAGCTAGTAAAAAAAACCGGGTTACGGAGCATTTGATCACCGCTGTGGGAGATTGAAAAGCGTTCTGCAACAATGTAGACAATAGAGACCTGTGATTTAGTGGAAAATAAACCAGCAAATGATGTGGCACTACCTTGCCAGAAATTACCCCCTGTTTTACTCCGTAAATCCATTGGCAGGCGAGCGTTCAGTCGTTCTGCTCCTGCTCTCTGAAACTCCCGGACCTCGATCAAGATCCGTCTTGATCCAAATCTTTTGACCACACTTTCAGGCATCTTTTCCGCTTCTCGGAAACCTTCTCGGCTTCCCCACCGCAGCCCTCAGCTGCCTAGCCAGCAATGTCCCTTGCTTGGAGATCAACTTGAAAGGCACACTATGAACGGAAATCTGGTTTGCTGGCTGCCCACAGTACAGAGACAACCTCAGTCAAAGTTAGGAATGACTTTCTGTTCATCTGTGACCGGGGCTCTCTCTGCCTCCTCATCCTTTTCTATCTCTCTGCCACCCTCAACACTGTTGATGACTCCATTCTTCTCCACCTCCCCTCTCTCCATTTCAGCTCCACTCTCATTATTTTATAGAGTCAATTCACTTTACAGTATATTCTGTGAAGCTCTTTGAGATGTCCAGAAGACGTGAAAAGCGCTATTTCAAATATCAAATGCAAGGAATATGATTTTGCCCTTGGCTGGTTTCACTCTCACCCCACCTTGCCTCTCCTCCTCCGCCCCCCCCCCCCCCCCCTGCTCGGGTCCCGACCACTGACTGTTCAGCACCTTGGGACGTCCTCCTGACATGAAAGGCGTTCTATTAATGTAATTTTCTTGTTGTTGCACCTTGGCCGTCATCTCCATTCTGTATCCACTAACAGCTTCTCCTCCATATTCCTCTGCTTTTTAATATTTGCACACTTCCGCATGCCGTTTGAAACATGCCATGGATTGCTCTTTGAACAAGTGAATATTGGGCATGACTTGTGTTTATGTGTGTGGCAGAGATGTAGGATCTATCAGCAGGCTTCAAGGAACTAAATCATCAAGAGGCAGAAAACTAACAGACTGGCTTATATCCTTGACTCTCTTCGATGCTTCCACGCGCCTTTCAAGATCGGGTGCCAAAACCTGCGCAAAATACTCAACGCGTGTGTTCTCTCTCAATCATTCACGGAACAATACAAGTTATTTACGGTTCATGGTTTTGAGGTGCAATCTGAAATCTCGTTTGCTTTGTGAATCAAATGATTTCCCCCATTGACTGCAGATCTTCAGTCAGTTCCATCAACAGTGGCAGCCATTTTCCTCCTCCCAGCTTTGGTAACTGATACTCCTTTTATTATGTGAACAAGTTCATTCTTTCTGCTTCCAGTGTACAGTATTTATTACCTGACATGAATCGCCCGTTTCAAAGTGGCTGCGGGCCATTTTCAAAAGCCACTTCTCTATAGTCACCTACCCGTTCACCGATGGAACTTGGTATCAACGCATTTTAATCCTTCCTATTGTTAATCATGCCCCTTTGACTAACTCTGAATTTTTCTGTGGTGCGAAGAACATGAGAATTTGCTGGGGCGAAAGAAGTCCCAAGTTCCGTCTAGTTTGCTTTCCACCATGCTGACAGCCACTCGCTTCATATCGTGACCCCAAACTATATACTGTATGCCGAGCTATCATTTTCTAGCAGAAATCAATCTAATTTGTCCTGGGAACCAAGAATTTTCCGCTTCCACCGCCTGTCTCCCCAGAGAGAGCCTCTTTCCATAAATTTACTGCTCGCTCATCAGTAATCTATTCAACGCGGTTCACTATTTTTTCCTTCCTCTCACTCTAAATATAGGATGTAATGCAACAGGCTACCAATGCTATCATGAGGGGGCGCACGCTACAGGCTCCCACTGTCTCTGCCAAGACCATCGCAGAGCAGAAAGCAGAGAAGATCAATGCCAAACTTAACTATGTGCCAGCCGAGAAGCAGGAGGATGACAAACAGGAAAGCGCACAAACAGAATCGTTCAAACGATACGAAGAAGAACTTGAGATCAATGATTTCCCACAGGTTAGAGTCCGATCTTTAATTTGGGAGAGTGGGGGCGGTGGGGTAGAGGTCAAAAGGTGGATTTAAAGCAGTGAATTTCAACGCTCCCAAAATTTCGAATCTCCAAACAATTGTTCAGATTGAATAGTAGAAATTCATCACTGGTCTTTAGCACTCAACTTTTTTTTAATTAACAAAACCACACTTTTTTTAATTAAAAAAAGTAATAATAATAAAAATTAAAAATACATTGGTCACTCAATCCATGAGGACACTGCTCTACGCCCACAAAAAATATAGTCATTTCACTTTGCAGTGTATTCTGTGAAACGTTTTGTGACGTCTCAAAGACGTGATGAGGTGCTATGTCAAACGCAGGGGTGATTATTAATATTAACATTATTATGGCTGAATAAACCCCTCTTTTACATTCCTTAACGACTGCCAGGACTTTAATAGATCATTCATGTTTCAATAGACGGCGAGGTGGAAAGTCACCTCCAAGGAGGCACTGCAGAGGATCAGTGAGTACTCAGAAGCAGCCATCACAATCCGAGGTACCTACTTTCCTCCGGGAAAAGAGCCCAAAGAGGGAGAACGGAAAATCTACCTCGCTATTGAAAGTAAGTCCAATGCTCAAATCCCACCATGCAAAATCATTGCTATTTTTAATACGTTTTATAGTGGAAAGAACTTGATATTCGATCCCTGACTTTTGATGGATGAAAACGAATATAGCCACACGTTTCAGTTTGCATGTATAACATTCTCATCCTGGTTTATTAGGTGCAAGTGAGCTCGCTGTTCAAAAAGCTAAGGCTGAGATTACAAGACTTATTAAAGAAGAACTCATCCGACTGGTAAGTTGCCTCAAGTCAATATTTATTCTCGTCCTTCTAGGTTTGGTGCTAATCACTTTCATTTTAAATGATGAGTAAAGTACATTTGAGATAACTGTAAATGTTACTGGAATTATCACTCGTTGGTAGGCAGAATGGGTAGAGGCCTAGCACGGAGTATAAACATTGGTACGCACTAGTATAGAGGCCACACACACTTACGTAGATATAGCCCCTTCCACGTCGGGAGGACGTCCCGAGCAGTTTATCAGTACTGCCTTGGCACCAGTCTTAACTGTTTCACGTGCCACATCATTTGATGTAAGCAATTGTATTTCTCATTCCACTTAGAATCATACGGCACAGAAGGAGGCCATTCGGCCCATCACATCTTTGAAAGAGATGTCCAAATTAATCCCACTCCCCCGTTCTCTCCCCGCAAACCTGCACATTTGTCCTCCCCCTTGTATCAGGATAACGCTTTGCATTTGTTGGAAGAGAAGGTTCAGCACTGTACTGACCTGGGAAAACCTAAACCTTCATAATAGTGATGTGATATAGTGTTGTAATTATTTTGTTATTGTAATTATTTTTTGACAGTGGTGTATATTGTTGTAACTGGCCCAACTTTTCCTCTCGTTCCAGCAAAACTCTTACCAGCCAACCAACAGAGGACGCTACAAGGTTTTGTAGGAGCCCAGCGGAACACTGAGTGTATAATATGTCTACAGTTTGATTTTAATGGTACCTCCATTGTGGGTGTAATTGGCTTTTTATTTTATTTCTTTTTCTCCCTATAATGTTTAAATCATAACTGTATTTGAAAATATTTTTTAGCCGTTCTACAGAATCTATCCTGTGGTATAATAGAAACTGTCCTACAGTGTTATAGGTGAGTTTTTTTTTGTTGACGTTGACAGGCTTTCGTTAATTGTACGTCTGCAGAAATGATTCCCATTTTTGAAGTGTAAAAACATTGCCTTTTGTATGCTGTGATCCAGGGACACCAGGAAGGTCAAATAAAATAAATGTTATCTTTATTTTAATTTTACAGCCTCCTTATTGAATAACTAAACGTTGAATACTTGTTGTGTACTTATGTATACTCTTCTCGTACGCGTTGACAATAAATATACAGCAACAACAAAATTACATTTCTACAGCGCCTTTCACGTCGGGAGGACATCCCGAGGTGCTGAACAGTCAGGCTGGGACCTGAGCAAGGGAGAGGGGCAGGGTAGGGGTGGGGAGAAGGGAGAGAGGTAGGAGGGGAGAGAGAGAGTTGGGCAGCAGAAGGCACGGTCGAAGAGCAGGGTCTTGAGATCAGCCTTCAAGGAGGCGAGGGAGGCAGCGAGGCGAAGGCACTGTGGGATGGAGTTCCAGAGTGTGGGGGCAGAGAGGCTGAAAGCCCAGCCACCGATGGTAGGGCGGATTGGACAGGGGACATGGAGCAGACCGGAGCCCGCTGAATGGAGGGGGCAGGGAGGTTCAATAGAAGGCATGAAAGAGGCACAGGGTGAAGGGATTAGGGGTTGGCAAAGTATAAACACAGAGTAGCACAGCTAATTGATGCTCTATGATCTATGTACAACAACAACTTGCATTTATACAGCTCCCTTCATACTGGGTAGTGTCCTGGAGGGCTTGACGGTGGCTGAGTTTGACGCTGAGCCAAGGGTGGGGGGAGTGGGGGGTTGGGGGGCAGCTGACTGTAAGCACATTCAAAAAAGGAAGGTCTTTAGACGGGACCTGAAGGTTTGGAGGGAGGGGGACAGTCGGAGGGAGAGAGTTGGGAGAGGGGAGAGGTAGAGAGGTGTGAGGGCCTGAAGGGATTTGAAAGCGAGTGAGAGGATCTCGAAATGAATCCGTTCCCAATTACCGAACGGATAATTCTGTGCGTGGAGAAATCTGAAGCATTTAGATTTTACTCTAGGCTTAAAATAACCAATAAAGTATCTTCCGATAAGTGGTTTGAGTGTGTTTGAGTTGGATGATAATAGGAATGGAACATCGTGAGCAGCAGAGAGCTAAAGCTTGTACAAGGTAAATGACGTTCTTGAACATTCATCGGGGATAGGGTATAGCATCACAATTGATTTGTGTTGTCTACCGGCCTTAAGGAATCTTCAGTTGCTCTTGCATACAGTGTTGTGGTGTCCCTGTAGCTCAGTGGTTAGAGCACTCGCCTTACAAGAGTGAGACCTGTATTCGAATCCAGGCAGGTCAGGGCGAAACCTTAGACAAGTTTCCTTACTCCACACGCGCCTAATAATAATCCCTCCCTCCAAAAAAAACAACCCCCACCCCACAATAATAAAATTGGTCATTTCAATCCACGACTGTTTGTGGGACGCTGCTGTGCGCAATTGGCTGCCATGTTGCGCCCACATATATACAGTCACTTTACAGTATGTTCTGTGAAGCCCTTGGAGACGTCTCGAAGACGTAAAAAGCTCTATATCAAATGCAAGGATTATTATTATCGACCGATTGCACTGACACTCGTTTAGTTGAGCACAGTTACCCATCACCACTTGTTTCTCCTTAAAACTCGATGCTTCTTAAACCACACGGAAGTCCAATCAACCACCTTGATTGCATAGATTATACGCATAAATAATTGATCCCCCCATCAATAATTTATCCCAACGGTAATAAATAAATTATTGGTGGTGTTCAAAAAAAAATCGAGCTTAGTAAATAAATAAATGGTCAACAGTATTTCAATGAATAATTTATGGGCAGGCGAGAATAACTAAATAAATATTCAATAGCCTTAATAAATAATTCTTCTGATAGAAGAATACTTTCCTTTTGATGGCATCCACCGGGTCACTGA
>CM068752.1:1488000-1545098 GCA_035084275.1 Hydrolagus colliei | reverse complement strand
TCCCCCAACTTCCTACCCTCTCCCCCCCCCCCTCCTCTCCCCCCCCCCCCCCCCCCCCTCCTCTCCCCTGCCATGTCTGGCCCCTGAAATGTCTGGAGCCCAGTCATGGCTCCCCATTTGGTGGGTAACCTTCTCAACCCTTCACTAAAGAGCCAGCCCTCCCTCTCCCCCTGCCCCTCTCCTCTCCCCCTCCCCCTCCTCACACACACTGCATGGTAAAGCTGCCACTCCCCTCTGCTTTCTCTCTCTCTCTCTCTCTCTCTCTATATATATTTTTTATTATTTTATAGAGGCTTCACTCCTACCCTAATCAGGTAAGATTCTGGGGGTTTGAACTGTTTGGTGGGAGGGAGGAGAGGAGGGGAGGGAGAAGGAAGAGGGGAGGGATGGATGGGGAGAAGAGGGAGGGAGGGAGGGAGGAAGTGAGTGAGTGGTGAGTGAGTGAGAGGAGGGGAGTGAAAGGGAGTGAGGAGAGAGGGATGGGGGGGGAGGGTGGATGGAGGGGAAAGGGATGGAAGAGGGATATAGAGAGAGTGAGGGAGGAAGGGAGTGAGTGAAAGAGGGAGTGAGACATAATAAGGGGGAGAGAGGGAGGGAGACAGAGAATGAGTGGGTTAGGGGAGGGAGGGAGTGAATGAGAGGGAGTGTTGGAATGAGGGTAGAATGATAGTGAGGGAGAGAGAAGTGAGTGAGGTGAGTGATGGAATGAGAGAGGGATGGAATGAGAGTGAGAGGGAGTGAATGAGTGAGTGAGTGATTGAGAGGGAAGGAGGAAGGGGGAGATGTAATCCATGTTTATAAGCAATAATAAGATTGGGAAAGATTCAGGTTGGCTGTGTCTTGGGTTCGATGTTGATGTTTGAGATTGCAACAGGTTGAAACTGATGTTATTATTTTTCTTTTTTTTAAAATCACTGTAGATACTATAGTAATAATAATAATAATCCTTGCATTTTAATAGAGCGCTTTTCACGCCTTCTAGACTGCGTCTCAAAGCGCTTCACAGAACATACTGTAAAGTGAATCGACTGTCTATTTGTGAGCGAAACGCGGCAGCCAAATGCGCACAGCAGCGTCCCCCACAAACAGTCGTGGGTTGATTGAGTAACCAAATTATTATTATTATTATTTTGCTTCATTGGAGGGATTATTATTAGGCGTGCGCGCGCGCGCGCGCGCGAGTGTGTGAAGTAAGGAAACTTGCCCAAGGTTTGTAGATAGACAATCATATCTGGGGGATTACACAGTACTGTATATAGTTTGTGGGCGAGCTAGATTGTGTCTTGGTCTTGTTTCACCAGCAAATTCCTACGTTCTTATTATGATTGCAGGAATCTCGAATTCGTTCTTGCGGGGTGGTGGTTTATTGCATAAAACTGGTCTTTACTCATTTCTGTTCCCTTGCGTCCCCCCCCCCCCCCCTTCCCCCCCCCCCCACCCCCCACCCTTCCCCCCCCCACCCCCACCACCCTTCACCCCCCCCACCCCCCCACCCTTCACCCCCCCACCCCCACCCTTCACCCCCCACCCAATCGATATTATTTGTTCGCCTAAAATAATAATAATTGGACCACTCAATCCACGACTGTTTGTGGGGGGGGGGGGGGGGGGGATGCAGCTGAGCGCGATTGGCTGCCGCGTTTCTCCCACAAATATATACAGTCAGTTCACTTTACAGTATATTCTGCGAAGAGCTTTGAGACACAGTCTAGAAGATGTGAAAAGCGCTCTATCAAAAATGAAAGGGTTATTATTGTTATTACATCAACTGTAAGTATTATTATCTACACAGAGTGAGGCCAGTAATTCTGTATTATTACAGTGAAAGATGAAAGTTTTTTTTTTGTGCTTTTAAGAGGTTCAATTTTTCCTGCAGGGAATAAACTGAACAAATGTCATTTTGTTCAAAAAAGACCAGCCTTTTGTGGAGGAGTTATATAAAAAAACCCCATCACATTTACTAACATTGAGATATTTTCATTTTGAGGAGGATATCGCTGATATTTTTGCCTTCGAAGGAGTTGTTGATGACTACAGTGTATATTCATTGCACACACATTGTATTCACGAAATATACACTGTATTCCTAGCTTGCAGTTCTCATTTCACCTCAGAATATAGAGTACTGTAAAGTGAATTGACTGTCTATTTTGTGGGCGAAACGCAGCAGCCAATTGCGCACAGCAGCGTTCCCCCACAAACAATCGTGGATTGAAAATGACCAATTTTTATTGTTTTATTTTTGGACGGATTATTATTAGGTGTGTGCGCGGATGAAGGAAACTTGTCCACGGTTTGGCCCTGACCTGCCTGGATTCGAACACAGGTCTCAACGCTTGTAAAGCGCGTGCTCTAATCACCGAGCTACAGGACTCCCACAGTACCTGCTACTTGTACGCCATGCATTAATGTCGCATCCTTACGCCTCCTATGAGCAGGCGTTTTACAAGTATCAATAACAAAATCGGTCATTTTCAACCCACGGCTGTTTGTGGGGGGCGATGCTGTGCGCAATTGGCTGCCGCGTTTCGCCCACAAGATACGCAGTCAGTTCACTTTACAGTATATCCCGTGAAGCGCTTTGAGACGTCTAGAAGACGCTATTTCCCCTGCCCCCTGTTTCCACGGGTCTCGTTCCCGAATTCTTTCTGCCGAGTTTGATGCGACGTGACGCTCAATAGCACTGTTCCCCATTGCTATGTTGTGATAACATGAATATGTGAGCAGTTAGCAGCATGAAATGACCTTGTGCAGTTTTGCACGTGAGGCAGTAAAGGGCAGACAGCAGCCAGAATTATTTCATGGCAATACTTTCGTGGATTCGCTATTTTTTTAAACCGAATATTCCCAAATCGTACCCTACGATGGCCAGGCGGGATTTAATCTTGCGTTAAAGAGGTGAAGAATAATCTTTTCAGATAATCTGCAAACCAGTTCTCGACTGTCGTTTTGTCACCTTTTTTCTTTTGCCAGATGTTGATTAGAGACTGGATTATCCGTTGGTTATTGGAATGACAGCCCCCACGAGTCATGTCCTGTTGACAAGGAATTAATGAAAAATATTTTGCCATAGGTGTCGGAGGTGCGGAGCTCTTTTGGGCTTAAGGATTTGGATGCTGCGATTAATTAATCAGTTGCATCGGTTTCACGGAGTATGACGGATGTCGATGGAGCTCCTGTAGCTCAGCGGTTAGAGCGCTCGTCTTACAAGACCTGTGTTTTGAATCCAGGCAGGTCAGGGCCAAACCTTGGGCAAGTTTCCTTTTGCTTACGCCTGATAATAATCCCTCCAAATAAAAAACTACAATAATAAAATTGGTCATCGCAATCCACGACCGGGAAAATAAAAAATCTGGCGTCTCAAAGCGCTTCACAGAATATACTGTAAAGTGAATTGACTGTATAGTTGCGGGCGAAACGTGGCAGCCAATTGCGCACAGCAGTAAGGAAACTTGCCCAAGGTTTTGCTCTATTCTGCCTGGATTCGAACACAGGTCTCACGCTTGTAAGACAAGTGCTCTAACCACTGAGCTACCTGAGCAATATATATATGTGAGACAATGTATGGGACAATATCAAGTGCAGGACAGTTGGAAAATGTAGCACAATCCAACAGTTGGTGGCTTTGAAGCTGATTTTCTAGATCTGGATCTCATCGCTATTTTCTTCCTCGATAGTGTCAACATACTACTTGATTTGTTGCCTAAACATAACATGGTAACTCAAAATATAACCTGTGATTGCAGATGGCCTTGGCACCTAAAACCTACAGGCAGCATTCATTCCCTTCTGAAGCTTTTGTTGTTGTTGTTAGTTGTGTGAAAGATGCTTTATAAATTGAATTAACGTTGTTCATCCATCAGTCCAATTGAGCTACAACATGTTGAATTACTCTCGCAGACAGACAGAACAGGCAACAGTAACCAGTCTTAATCTTTTTTTGTGAATGAAACTTTTATAACTAAATGTTTTAATATTATCCTTGCGTTTGACATAATAATAATGATAATAATAATGTCATAACGTCTTTAACCTTTGAAAGTGCTTTGTATGATTTACTGTAAAATGTACAACAATGACAACTTGCATTTATATAATAATAATAATAATCCCTCCCCAAAAACCCCACAATCATTTTTAAAAATTGATCATTTTCAATCCACGACTGTTTGTGGGGGACGCCGCTGTGCGCAATTGGCTGCCGCGTTTCGCCCGCAAATATACAGTCAATTCACTTTACACTACATTCTATGAAGCGCTTTGAGACGTCGATAAGATGTGAAGAGCCGCTATATCAAATGCAAGGATTATTATTATTATTATTATTATTATTATATATATAATGTCCTTTTTACTTGGGTCAGAATCTTGGAACCCCCAATTCTTTTTCTTTCGGTCAGCCGGGTGTCACAACCACAACACAATGACAAGAGGCTGAACAGTCAGGAAACCCATCACTGTTGCTTCAGAGAGAATTCCATCCATCCATCCCACCGACACACAGATCTGGGAGATAGATAGATTGTTGGAATGGAATGAGAATTTCTCTCTCTCTCTCTCTCTCGATGGACACAACAGGTGTGTATTTTAGGTGCAGACTGGCAAGAGGGAGAGCTTAGGGAATTCTCACACTGTTACTGTCTTGAGTTTGCAAGCAGGCGGAGTGATTGCAGGGTTATAACCGAGTCGTGTAACTAGAGAACGCGGCGTGAAGAAATAATGAAAGCCCAAATAACGTTTGGAATCCGGGACACCAAAGTACTCGCTGAGCTATCAAAGCAGAAAGACTTGGGAGTTTAGGAACAAGCTCTACAAATAATTAATGTGGAAGAAATGCCGAGAACTGCCGTGCAGAGAGGCCGAGAAAGAGAGTGAATCAAAAAGCTACGGAAACAGCTCAACGGGAGGAGGTGGAAATGGCCTGTTTAGTGTCCCACCACGTGTACAGGGACGAGACGGGGGCTAAATCAATCTGTACGCGAAATGCAGATTAAAAGGTACTTTTCAGACGTCCAGCGGCAGGGAAGGAATGTCTGATCTCAGTCTCAGCGTGCGCAGTCTGGCTGCCGCAATCGACCCAAGTTTCCTCCCCATTGTGCCCCTGTCCCTATCTACTCCTAATCCTCCCACCCGCCCCCCCCACCTCCACCCCCCCCCCCCCCCACCTCCATCCCCCCCAACCCTACCCCCAGCTCGGGTCTGTCACAGTGACTGTCCAGAGCCTCGGTACGTCCTCCTGGCATGAAAGGCACCGTCTGTAAAAACTGTAATTTTGTTTTTGTTGCTGTTGTTATGGTCACACGGTGGAGACATCCGAAAGCGCTTCTCAGAATATACAGAGCATCCGGTAAAGTTTAGTGACAGTACTTTGTGGGCGAAACGCG
The DNA here is from genome assembly GCA_035084275.1 of Hydrolagus colliei. Lineage (NCBI taxonomy): Eukaryota > Metazoa > Chordata > Chondrichthyes > Chimaeriformes > Chimaeridae > Hydrolagus > Hydrolagus colliei. The sequence goes on along the minus strand of CM068752.1, from coordinate 1,539,714 downwards.
GCAGCCAATTGCGCACAGCAATGGGTATGGAGCAGGCATGGTTCGATATGAGCTTAGCAGTTCATAGAGGAACTAGGAAGGAGCAAGGCTGTGGATGTCTTTGAAGGTGAGGACGAGTATTTTGAACTCTATCCTTTTTTTGAAGAGCTAAAGGGATTAAGGGCTATGGGGATAGAGCGGTTAAATGGAATTAATGGGGGCAGGCTTGAGGGGCTGAATGGCCTACTCCTGCTCCTTATTATGTTCTTATGGAATGGAGAGAGGGTGGAGGTGATAGGGTCAGGGAGCCAATTTTGTGGAGAGGAGGCGAGCAGCAGAGTTCTGAATGATCTGCAGCTTGTCGGGGATGGGGGTGGGCGGGGGGGGGGGGGGGGGGGCAGATGAGAGATAAACAAAGTAGAACAGCAAAAGTTGTATAAAATTTGTTTGAGTAAAAGTTGCGGGAACCTGGATTCAATTTGGAAACCTTATTGAGATCGGGCTGCTGCAAAAAATTCAAAACGTGAATCGAGAAGAACAGGAACTATTAGGAAAGGAAATATTGGAAAAAATACAAACAGGTTTTGGGAAAGAGAATAAATGAAAGGAGAGTATAATAATAATAATATTTGCATTATTATTTGATGTAATACTTTTGATATAAAGCCTTATTGCGTTCTTTCGAGACGCCTCAAAGCGCTTCACAGAGTATACCGTCAACTGAAATGACTGCGTATTTCCCGGGCCAAATGTACGACGAGACTCGGAAGAAACTGTACAACCCCCGCGATTCAATCAGCCCCGTGAAAGGGGCTAAAAGGAAACGCGAGAGAAAAACGGACAGAATAAGAGAGGTAGAAAAACCCACTACAGACTGGTTGCTATAGCAATCGTATAGAGAGAGAGAGAGAGAGTAGGAGAGAGAAAAAAATGGCTAAATCATTAAGGATATTAAGCGGTGGTTTATACAGGGCGGTAATAAGCGAATAGTGTATAATACCAAAACACAAAATACTACAGATGTTGGGAATCTGAATCAAAAACAGAAGTTGCTGGGGAAACTCAGCAGGTCAGGCAGCATCCACGGAGAGAGGAGAAAGAGTCAACGTTTCGGGTCTACAACCCCTCGTCAGAACCGGGGCTTGTTTGGAGGGAGAGGTTTCTTGAAAGACGTTAGAGGGGGAGAGGCAGGACGTGGACGAAAAAGGAGACAAAGAAGTCAAAGGAAAAAGAATGTTAACTGTTGGGTTGAAAATAAACAAAAGGATGGGTTTCAATAAACTTGTGATTGGGGGGGGTTGGGGGGGGGGGTAAGCACTTATGGCCTGAAATGGCTGAAATCAATGATGAGGCCAGATGGCTGTAGTGTCCCCCATAGATAGATGAGGTGCTGCTCCTCAAACCTTCGCTGTGGGTCACTGGAACAGCGCAGGAGACCATGGACCGAAAGACCAGCCTCTGAATGTGAGCGCAAGTTGAAACGGAGGGAGACTGGAAGATCAGGGTTGACCTTCCGTACAGAGCGAAGACGCTCTGCAAACCGGTCTCCCAATCTGCGCTTGGTCTCCCCAATGTAGAGGAGACCACACCGTGAGCAGCGGATGCAGTAGATACCACATTGGTGGTAGTCCACGTGAACCGCTGTCTCACATGGAAGCTGTGTTTTGGTCCCTGGAGAGTGGTTTGGGTGGAGGTGAAAGGGCGGGTATTACATCTCCTGCGCTGGCACGGGATGGTGCCAGAGGCGGGAGAGCAGCTGGTGATGCTGACAGCGGAGTGGACCAAAGAATCCACTCCCTCTGGATCTTCCAGTCTCCCTCCATTTCAACTTGCGCTCACGTTCAGAGGCTGGTCTTTCGATTCATGGTCTCCTGCGCTGTTCCAGTGACTCACAGCGCAAGCTTGAAAAACAGCACCTCAACTTTGGGGGGGGGGTGGGGGATTATTATTGATGTGTGTGCGTGTGTGTGCATATGTGTTTTGCGTGTGTGTGTGTGTGGATATTAGCTTGACTTTCATCAAGGTGTTTGTTCAGGCGTTTGCGTCTCAAGAACCTTCGTAACAATTGCTCTTGGGATAAAGGAGGATGTTGCCACTGAGTTAATTTGCCTGAACAACAGGATATCTCAAACAGGAGGCTACGAAAGGGTGTGTTTGGCAAGGTGCTTGGCATTGTTGCACTGAGCCACAGGTTCATTCTCGACCACTAGCAGTTATCTGACCTCAGCTAGGCTAGAGTTCCTGCTCCCAATAGCTATGTGCACGCAATGGGAGGATTCACAAAGTATTTATTGACTGAGTGGCAATGCCTTTTATAATAATAATAATAATAATAATAATAATACTCCTTGCATTTGATACAGCAAATGCAAGGATTATTATTGCTCTTCGAGACGTCTCAAAGGGCTTCTCAGGATAAACTAAAGTGAATTGACAGTACGATATATTTTGCGGGTGAAAAAAAAAAAGCAGCGTCCCCGCGAACACTCGTGGGTTAAGTGACCACGTTATTATTATTTTTGTTTGTGGAGTCTAGCAACGGAATGGTTTGCGCACTTGCCTCGCAACCGAGAGAACCCGGGCTCGATTCCCAGGCGGGGGTGGGAGGCGGGGGTGAATCCTTAGGCAAGTTTCCTTACGCCACAATCCCACTGTTTACCTCGCAGTACGTAGGAACCCGGTTGTTAGTCTATTAGCGGATCGCTTTCTGGGAGTAATTCCTTTTTTTAAAAAAAAAATACGGTCACTCAATCCACGACTAACATGATGTTAGAGTGTGTACTGCCAGCCTTGTGTACAGTGTCTTAATTCTATCAATATCTTCTGTCTATTATATTTAAAAACTTTCTTGTGGATTTACAGCCTTGAAAAGGGCCTAGAATTCGCTTCATTTTGAACAAAGTGAACAAGATGACATTTCGGTCAATGTGTTCTTTTCCCTCTTTTCAGCTCAGTCCCCATTGATGTGGTTGGCACCATGAATTACAGAGGTGTGTACGTGTCTTGGTTACTCTTTTTTTGTCCTGTGGTTTTTGCCAACGCAGTACATTTTGCGCTTCCCCGATCCACCTCCTCCCAACTCGTTCGAATAATGTTCTTCGTACCTTGTGTGAGTTCCCATTCTCCACACGCCTCTGTTTTTATTTAGTAATAAGTGGGGGGACGCTGCTGTGCGCAGTTGGCTGCCGCGTTTCGCCCACAGATATACAGTCTAATTCACTTGACAGTATATTCCGTGAAGCGCTTTGAGACGTCTAGAAGACGTGGTAAGGTCAGCGTTGTACTGAAAGGATCATGATTATTATATTGTATTACTTTCACTTCACCCTTTACTTTGCCAACGTTTCTAAATTGCTGACCATCTGAGAATTTGTGAGGATGAATTCTCGTTCTCAGAGGGACACATTATGAATAATAATAATAATAATAATAATGATAATCTGACCAAAAAGAAACCGCAATTGTAAAAATCGATCATTTCAGTCCACGACTGTTTGCTGGGCGCAGTCAACTCACTTTACAGTACATTCTGTGAAGCGCTTTGAGACGTCAATACAACGTGAAAAGCGCTTTATCAAATACAAGGAGCATTATTATTCTTCTGAATTAAAGTACGTTTCCGTTGATGGCTTGTCCTCTCTCTCCCCAACCTCAACCCCACCCCCACCCCCACCGCTGTTTCAATCCCTAACAGACATGATGCACCCAGTTAACTGTGGGAACCCCGGCTGTTGCGAGACCGAGAAGGAGGTGACGCTGAGCGCCGACGACGTGAGCAGCGACGACCAGTTTGACCTGTGCCACTCCCAGGCCGACAAACTCTTCGCCCACAACAGCTACCACAAGGCCTCGGGCTGCGTCAAGCAAGAGTCCCTGGACGAGCCCGGCTCTCAGGCTGGAGGCGGAATCGACGGGGGCGGAGGAGGCAGGAACGCCCAGGCCCCCGGCGACTCCAAACGCAGGAAGAACATTTTCCGAGCCGGGAAACGCGGGCGCCCCTCGGGCACCACCAAAGCAGCCGGCTACAGGACCAGCACAGGCCGCCCGCTCGGCACCACCAAAGCCGCCGGGTTTAAGACGAGTCCGGGGAGGCCTCTGGGGACCACCAAGGCCGCGGGCTACAGGGTCAGCCCTGGGCGTCCGCCAGGTACCATGAAAACTCTCTCCCGCATTGCCGGTCTCGATTTCAACCCGTGCAGCAGCGCGGGCTTTAGTTACTCTGTGACCCACAACAACAAGATGTTGAGTGGAGCTGCGGGGGAATCCAACCGGAACTTGGACTTGAATCCGTAGGAGCTTCTCTGCCTTTTTTTTTTAGCTTTGTTTTTTGATTCAGCCCCCACCCCCCCCCCCCTTACCCCATCCCACACTCCACCACCAACCCCCACACACGCCCGAAACTCACTCGATTCAAGTTTCTTTTTTTGCCCGCCTATAGGATAAAGTTTTGTACAACCACACAGTCCGCGAGAGATTTTGCTACACCATTCACATATCTTAGGAGAAGCCCAGATCTAAAACACACTCTTTGTATAGACTTTAGGTGCGAGTGTTATATTCTAAATAACGGCCCTCGATGCTGGCTTTTTGTTTTACAATGGAACAGTGCTGCTTAACAGAGGCAATCTTATCGATCGACAACACTCATGTTAGTTATTTCCTAGTGCGTCTCTTACCCCCCCCCCCACACCACCACCTCCCCGCCCGTCGTCCCTCCCGTCAATGCAAAGCATTCTCGAGGAACAGTTTTAAAGTGCTTGATACAGGAGAAACCCTTTTGTGTGGGATTTACTGACTCTGGTTTTGGCCTTTTCAGTTACCGTTGGAAGATGTACCTGAAATGAACGACTCATTTTAACATCAAGTGTTTCAAAGAAATGCTTTTTTTTCCTCCCCAAATGTTGATAAGCGACTGCATAAGGTGTGTGCGTGTGTGTGTGTGTGAATGGTTTATGTGGAGTCCTGCAGTGAATGGTTACAGCACATGCCTTACCAGCGAGAGACCTGGGTTCGATTCCAGGCAGGACGAAACTTTGGGCAAGTTTCCTTAGTCGAGACGCCTGATAATAATCCCTGGAAATAAACTATAATAAATTGGTCATTTCAATTCACGGCTGTTTGTGGGGGACGCTGCTGTGCGCAATTGGCTGCCTCTTTTCGCCCACAAATATACAGTCACTGTACTTTACAGTATATTCTGTGAAGCGCTTTGAGACACAGTCTAGAAGACGTGAAAAGCACCATAGCAAGTGCAAGGATCACGTCTTTGAGATGTCTCAAAGCGCTTCACAGAACATTACTGTAAAGTATTGTGACTGTGTATTTTGCGGGGGTAAACGCGACAGCCAGTTGTGCACAGGAGCGCCCCACAAACGGTTGTGGACTGAGGGAAAGAGAGAGAGAGAGGGGGGTGGGTGGGGGGGGGGGGAGAGATATCAACACAATAAATCCAAGGCAGACGTTTTGTCTTTTCTATTTTGAAGCTGGTTTCTGTGAGAAGCCTGGCTGTTGGCTATTAAAGGCTGGTTTGATTGGAACTCACTCTGTAGTCTAGAAGCAATGGCCAGCTACTGAACGCAGGCTGTTAGGCAGACTGGTGGCTTCCACAGACGGCAAACAGTGAGCTGACTGCAGGCACGTCAACGCAGGGGCTTGAGAGCGATAAAATAATACAATTCAAAATTATATTTGTACAGCGCCTTCCTCGATGGGAGGACGTCCCCAGGCGCTGTACAGTCAGGGTTTTGGAACCGAGAAGAGGCAAGGGAGGCGGTGGGGGTGGGTGAGAGGGGTGGGGGGGGGGGGGGCGCGAGGCGAAGGGACTGGGATGGATTTCCAAAGAGAGAATGGTTCTTGAGGCAAGCTGTGTCGGGCTCGCTGTTGGTCTTCGGGGAAGGGAAGCATAATTTAACGGGATTAAAGCAGCCTCTGTTACAGAATCTGGCACACAAGAGTAAAATTGTTCTTCCGTCTCACTCATGGCAACGTTGTGAAGAATATTGAGCTTTATCCTGAACATGAAAGGCGCAATTAAAACAAAATTTAAAAATCCTTTAAATTTGAATTACTGAATTGTTCGGGGAAGCCTTATTTAAGTCGCGTTGTTGATGTGAGAGGTCAACTTTTGCCCTGGTATAAATAGGTTGTAATGGAGTAGGTTTTATTCGACCGCGGATTTCTGGTGGCTGACGAACGCACAGAATGGAAGACGGAAGTGTGGATTTTCCTTTGATTATTGGGGGTTCTCCGCAAGTGTTTGTGGAGCAGTTTGGAAGTTCTGGGGAATTGGTGAGGGGGTGGGGTGGTAGGTGGGGCAGGGGGGGGGGGGGGGGGGATGTGGGGTACAGTTTGCTACCGCAGTACATTTACATAGGGGAGGGAGAGAGAGAGAGAGAGAGAGCCACATGCATTTTCGCTTATTTTCTATTCATTGAGAAAAAGCCTGAATTGCGAGTTGGGCCAGCTGGCAAACCGTGTTGGGAGCGAAGAGTGGACAGGACTGCAAAAGAGATACAAAAAAAATACTGCGATTCAAGTGAGCCCTGGTAGATTTGAACCCTATGGCGTGCAAGTGTTTGTGTGTAGAACAAGTGCGTGGGTCAAGACTGTTTCAACTCCAAAAAAGACTCCTGGTTGTCTTGCACTGGGTTTTTGCAGGCGACCGAATTTACTTGGGGATCCTGTCTGCCGTTCGGTTACACTGATTATTTATACAGTATATATATATATATATATATATATATATATAGATAACATTGCTTCTATGTGTTGCTGTGGTCAGTGATGTAACACTACAGCGTGCTTGCTACTCTGCTTGCCATTGGATGAAATACACGTTTATTTTCTTCCGCTCCCCATCCATCCATCCACCCGACCCCACCTCGCCCCACCCCACCAAAAAAAAAAGCTTCTTCGAGTCAAAACTCCCCTGAGACCCCTCCTCCTCTCAATCGTCACAAAGGAAAAAAAAAAAGCGCCAAGCAAACCTACTTTGAAATGCGGAATTCATTTCATCCGAAAATGTTTTTAAATTTTTTGCCCAAGTGTCCTTTTAGCAAACTTTTCCTCAGCAAAACATAGGACTTAGACGAGATGAGGAACCCCCTTCGTTGGAAAGAAAATGGTCTCTTTAGGCGCCTTGCGCTAACGGAAGCAAAATGCTGACTTAATAATAATTATTCTTATTGTTATTTGACACCGTGTTAAGTAGATTATTGCCCACCTAATATCGCGAGCGCTAACAATTGTGTCTTTTAAAATCATAGTATTTTTTTAACCCAACATATCGGTAGAGTTTGCCAGCTCGCTTAGTATAAACTTACACATTAGATCTGACACTTAGCTGTTTGTTTGCTGATATCTTGATTATTAATAAATTAATAACCCATTACTTGTGGGCCAGGGCTTTAACTTGTGTCAGATTGTACAATCAGCACTTGTATAAATGGCACTCCACCATAGTCTTTTTGTCTGTTGTAAAATAAATTCTGGCCTGCGTGACATTCTGTGAATGAAATGCACTTAGAAATAACTGCAACTATCTTATGAAACGTTTTTTTTTGTGTGTGTATATGTGTTTTTTTTTGCAAAAACCTACACATCTCTCTCTTTCTCTTTGTCTATCAGTATTTAACAGGCAAAAACAAGACCGAAGGAGAGGGCAACAACCAGAGTTAATCAAAGTACTTAAAGCATCTTCATAAATCAGAATTGGATATAAAGTTTGACTGACAACCACAATGATCCATTTTCTAGAAAGGCAGGTTTCCAGATGTTTGCTGAATATGTATTGGTGTAATTGTAACGGTGGCTGATGTTTTTATTATTGAAAGCATTTCAAAACCTTATTTTAAAGATTAACTGCGTTCTTGTGGCATCTCTCGTAGCTAAACACTGTCACCAATACAAAAAGTGAGACATCTTTAGTGAAGATTATACCTCGGACTCGTTTAAACGTATCCAGTAATTCTGTTGCCCCAAATCGAAAAAGCTGGGTTTTTTTTTCCCTGTGGCACACAATAAAACTGTTCTTCTTGGAAATCCTGACAGACTTTTATTTTTTTTTTGTGTGTGTGTGTGTGTGTTTTTCATAAAAGCTTCTGTGCGTTGTTTCTGAGGCTGCTTAAACACAAACTTTCTCAATACATACCGCTGAGGCTTAAAAGAAAAGTTGACTCAATATTTTGCTTTGAATATTCGATGAACCTATGTTATCGCTGGGGTCAAACGCATTTTAAGCGCTCTGAGACGTCTCCCAAAGAGTCGATGAAAGACGCTGTGTGAAATGCAAGGATGTTGTTACTCTCTGCCACCTTGACAACGACAACAAAATCACATTTATAATGTATAATTACAACTTGCATTTAGGTAGCGGTCTTGCGCGCTTGGCGGTTGGGGGTGGGGTGGGGTGTTGGTGGGGAGAGTTCGAACGTAGCCATTTTATCTCCCCCCAAGTTTTCCTCAAGTGTTGTTCAGTGTGCATGTGTCTCTACATCCACTTGGTGGCTCTCTTCCATAGAGAAAGAGAATGGCCTGGCAATGTGTACCGGGGGGGAAGCGAATGTAGACACACACACGTCAATTCACTCCGTGGAGCTCTTCCTGTTCGTCAGTCAAGCTACGTCACCTCGTCTCTTTACTCGGATAATAATACTGTAGTTTGACCATGTTATTCATCCCCACAAATGATGGTATATTAAATACAGTAATAATAATTTCTCATCAGTCACACTTGTGGTAAAATCTCTCTCACTCACTCAAGGATTGGTCTTGAGAGCCAACAAAAACAAGGCCAATCTTAATCCTCAATACTGGATTAATTGCAGAATTATTTCCCATTATTATTATTATTGTTTTCATTCCATTACTCACATCAATTCTGAGTAATAAACAGTAAGTGGGAAACCGGGGGTTTCGGTCGATTGTTGCATCGGTTTCCCGGGGTTAATAATCCCTTCAAACAAACAAAAATAAATAAAACAATAATCTAAATTTGCTGGCTCAATCCAAGGCTGTTTATGTGGGGGACGCTGCTGTACGCAATTATTATATGCTGTATTTCGCTGCTTAAAAATGACACTGATATCCTCACTCAATCTGAGCTTGATATGCAGTTTTGTACCTGTAGATGTCCCCATTCAGCCGTTAAATAAAACCCACAGACGCTGAATAAATAATAATAGTAATAATAATAATAATACTTGCATTTGACATAGCGCTTTTCACGTCTTCTAGACGTGAGGACACACACACACACACACACAAAAGATTTTGGGGATAAAATGGCTATGGTCAATCTCTCCCCAAAGCTTCACAGAATATACTGTAAAGTGAATTGACTGTATATTGTTTTGAGGGCGAAACACGGCAGCCAAATGCGCACAGCAGCGTCCCCCACAAACAGCCGTGGATTGAAGATGACCCATTTATTATTAAACAAGGTCTAAACACTGCGTACTATATTACATATAATAATTCTTCTGTTTGATAGTGTCTTCCTTACCATGTAGGTGGGCGCTTCACAGGATTTTACGGTAAATTGTGGTATATCTCACAGAACTTGTTTCTCCAATTTATCTGTCACATCAACATGATCAAACTGTGTGTTATCGGTAGGAATTTGTTTTGTATTTTTTTCCCTTTTTTCATTGCTATCTTCCTTCTGCTGTCCTAAAAGGAAGCGATTCATGCTGGAATAATAATAATAATTGTTATGTTTTTTTTTGGACGGATTATTATTAGACATGTGTGGAGTAAGGAAACTTGCCCAAGGTTTCGCCCTGACCTGGCTGGATTCGAACACAGGTCTCGCGCTTGTAAGGCGAGCGCTCTAACCCACTGAGCTACAGGAACTCCACGCGACAGTTGAAAGGAACCAGCAAATGGCATTGCTATCCAGGTGAGAGTTTCAATGATCCTCTCAGGAGCCATGTTCCATTTTTCAACCCTAAAGAATACAGAGGGAAATGTTGGGCAAGTTTCCACGCTCCACACGCCTCGGTTTACCTAGTAGCTGTTAGCCAATTGTTGGATTGCTTTTCCAGGGGGAATAAATCCCTTTCAAACAAAAGTAAATAAAAACAATCGTACAAATTTGGTCAAATCAACCCACGAGTGTTTGTGGGGACGACGCTGTGCGCAATCGGCTGCCGCGCTTCGCCCACAAAATAAACAATCAAGTCACTTTGCAGCATATCCTGTGAAGCGCTTTGAGACGTCTCGATGAGCAAGGGTGACTGCTTTTGTTCTCTTAAAGGCGGTGGGTGGGTGGCATAGGTGTTGAGTGAGTTTTAAGCTGCTTCTGACTATCAGTAATGCCGCAGCTTGAGGCGAGGCGTGAATTAACTGAGCGGAGGATATACATAAGGTGCTGGAAACACACAGCAGGACAATCAGAGGTTGGAGGGAAAAGAAAGACTTGAAAGCAAATGGAAAAGGCCTGCAGAGCTGGAGACTCCCTTTGCTCAGCAAGCAGTGACCTGCTTGACTGCCCTCACCGTGAGTGAATCTGGCCGATTTTCAGCCATTCTTTCCCCTACCCTCTGAAACTTCAGCGTGGAATTCCTATGACTCGATCCCTCCCTCCCTCCCCTCAACTTGTCCAAGATCTGTCTCAAGGCGAAGCTTGGGAATCCTTGGGACATCCAGCCCTTGGGACGTCCTGCCGTTGTATCGTATTGTATTATATTCTTTCCCTTTCCCCACTCCCTTCCCTTGATGCCCTGATTTTCTTCCTTTGATCGTGGTTTGGAAGAGATTGACAGATTAATGGTTTGGGATCAAAAGTGTAACCATTCTGTTTCAATTATCCAATCAACTACAATATGTTACAATCCCCCAAAGTTTTGTAATGCAATGCAACTGTCAAAAGAAATTGATGTGATACGTGGAATGCGCTCGGAGTGAGAAAAAATGATTGATTTCTCATACCTGTTGTGTAATAAAAATCTTACAACCTCCCGTTGAATTGTTCTGGGTGACATTGACACTTTATCTGTTAACCATCGCTTTGAATAATAATAGTAATATTGATAATAATCCTAACAATTTGCTCACTCACTCCTCGACCGTTTGTGGGGACTCTGCCGCGCACCATTGGCTGTCGCGTATCACCTACAAAATACACAGTCACTACACTTTACAGTAATAATAATAATAATAATCCTTGCATTTGATCTAGCACTTTTCACGTCTTCTAGACGTGTCGAAGCGCTTCACAGAATATACTATAAAGCGAATTGACTGTGTGTTTGTGGGCGAACAAATCTAAAAAATATATTTTAAATTTTAAATATCTAAATATATCTAAAGAAATGTAGAAACGAACTTCACAGTATGTGCTGTGAAGCGCTTTGAGCCGTCTCGAAGACCTGATCAGGCGCTATATAAAATGCAAGGATTTTTACTATTTACTTATTTTTTTGGATTATTATTCTTATTATCAATGGGGAGGCTTATTTTCAGCGCAAGAGATCAATTTGTGCACAGAGTTTGACGAGCATGGAAGCGGCATTTTGTTTGTGGAGCAGGAAGAAAACTGGAGATAATTTACCCCTTTTTTTAAAAAAACAAGTTACACATTGTGTTTAACTTTCTGTACCTGCACAGCAGTAAGGAATTCAGGGTTGAACAAGTTTGGCTCGAAACTTCAAAATCTTGAGCAAAGCCATATTCCGCAACGGAGTGGGTCAGCTTGGCACGTACTACAAATCACTCCAAATCACTCAACGCATTTTGCCAATGTTGTCACCTCCGCAGTGTGTGTTTGTACAAGTATTTGCTCATTAAAACGAGCTTAGTACTCTGCAAAGCGCCCAGTTAGTAAGCGCTTCAACTCTTGTCACGCAAACCTATGTGTAAGATGATTTTGAGTTATCTCATAGCTGAGCAAGGGTAGTAAATGGGCAGATGTGCCCAGCACTGCAAAGAGTTTGTTCATGGATAGCAATACTGTAGTAATATAAACCTTGTGTTTAATATAGCTCCTTATCCTTATGGTTGACGTCACGCAAAAGTGCTTCACAGGATTTACTGCGAAGTGGAGTGACTGCATTTGGAGGTGTACCGCACTGAATATCGACAGTCAGCAGTGACAAAAATATGAACGAGAAAGAGAAAGAAATGACCGGCGATGATGGGATTATTCTTAAAACCGAAAGGGCGAATTGGAAAATATACAAGTCAATTCACTTTTCAGTACGTTCTGTGAAGCGCTTTGAGACGGGATAAGGCGCGATATCAAATGGAAGGAATATTCTTATTATGCTTATGTAATGTATGTAATTATACATTCTCACCGGCAGCCGGGCAGCCAGACAGCAACAACAACTCACATTCACATAGCGTTCTTCACGCAAGCTGGTGTGTCCCAGAGCCGATCCCAATGTTTCCCACACAGTACACAGTCACTACACTTTACACAGCGCAGTAAATATTGCAAAAAGAACAAATTCCATTTGATATAGCACCTTATCACGTCATTGAGACGTTTCCCCCCAAAGACATGTTAAGCCGGTCTATCAAATGCGAGGTTTATTAATAAGTCTGATAATATAATCATATAATAAACAATTATTCTCATCTGATAAATCTGGCCCTGTGATTGGCGGAAGGTGTCTGTCAATCAGGGTCGGTCCAGCTCAGCGGGGCCTATGATTGGTGAAGACTGCCTGTCAATCAGGGTGGGTCCGGCACTGCAGGCCCTCTAATTGGCGAACGATGCCTGTCAATCAGTGTGGGTCTGTTTCAGCTGGCACTGTGATTGGTGGAGGGTGCCTGTCTGTCAGGGCGTGTCCGGCTCAGTTCGCCTTGTGATTGGTAAAGGCTGCTGTCAGTCAGCAGGGGGGGGTGGGCGGCTAAGCCTGTCAATCAGTGTGGGTCTGGTTTATCTGGCGCTGTGATTGGTGGCTGACGCCTGTCAGTCAGGGCGTTCGCGGCTCAGCCGGTCCTGTGATTGGTAAAGACTGCCTGTCAGTCAGGAAGTGGGCGGCTCAGCCAGCCATGTGATGGGTGGAGGCTGCCTATCAGTCAGGGCGTGCGCGGCTCAGCCGGTCCTGTGATTGGTAAAGACTGCCTGTCAGTCAGGGCGGGTGCGGTTCAGCCAGCCCTGTGATTGGTGGAGGCTGCCTGTCAGTCAGGGCGGGTGCGGCTCAGCCAGCCCTGTGATTGGTGAAGGCTGCCTGTCAGTCAGGGCGGGTGCGGGTCAGCCAGCCCTGTGATTGGTGGAGGCTGCCTGTCAGTCAGGTTATAAGTGTGTGTGTGGGCAGGCAGCAGGTTAGTGTGAGATGGAGATGGGCGGCTCGGGGACAGGGCGGCGGGGACTGGTCAGGGCCGCTCTGCTCCTCCAGTTGCTCCTGGGCCTGAGGCGGGGGAGCGGGGCCTCAGCTACAACAGGTGAGGGGGGGAGAGATGTGGGGGGGGGGGGGGGCGGGGGGGAGAGGGAGTGAGTGAGGGAGAAAGTGGGTGGGGAGACGGGGTGAGGGAAGGAGGGAGAGAGAGAGATGGAGTGAGGGGCCTGACCCTAGGCCTGACCTGAATCTGTACCTCACACCCACACACACACACACAGACACACACAGAGACACAGACACACACAGAGACAGAGACACACACAGACAGACACACACACAGACAGACACACAGAGACACACACACACACAGACACACACACACACACAGAGACACACACACACACACAGACACACAGAGACACACACACACACACACACACAGAGACAGACACACAGACACAGATACACACACACACACAGACACACACACACACACAGACACACACACACACAGACACACACACAGACAGACACACAGAGACACACACACAGAGACACAGAGACACACACACAGAGACACAGACAGGCACACAGAGACACACACACACAGACACAGACAGACACACAGAGACACACACACAGACAGACACAGAGACACACACACAGACAGAGACACAGACACAGACACAGACACACAGAGACACAGAGACACACACACACAGACACAGACAGACACACAGAGACACACACACAGACAGACACACAGAGACAGACACAGAGACACAGAGACACACACACACAGACACAGACAGACACACAGAGACACACACACAGACAGACACAGAGACACACACACAGACAGACACACAGAGACACACACACAGACACAGACACACAGAGACACACACACAGACAGACACACAGAGACACACACACAGACACAGACAGACACACACAGACACACAGCGACACACACACACAGACACAGACAGACACACAGAGACAGACACACAGACACAGACAGATACACAGAGACACACACGCACACAGAGACACACACACACAGACACAGACAGACACACAGAGACAGACACACACACACAGACAGACACACAGAGACACACAGACAGAGACAGACCCCATTAGTGCAGGCGGAGACCATTCAGCCCCTGGAGCCTGTTCCTCCCCCCCCCCCCCCTCCCCCATTACTATAATTCTATCACTTATTCATCATCTCAACCGGTTTAATATCTTTTATCTTGTATTTCCTCCCCGCCTCCCTCCTCACCCCCCCCCCCCCCCCCCCCCCCCTCGTTCATTTCGTGACAATAGTTAATGTGTTTTAAAAATATATATATATTGATGAATTGCTATTAAATATATTTGTATATTATTATATTGTTCGTTTGTCAGGCAATATATTCCATTAATTGTTATCAAAGAGAGCGTAGAATAGGGGTACAGTATTAAAAAATCATAATCAGATTAATAAATTGGTCATTTCAATTCCCCCCCCCCCACCAAAAAAAAAGAACTGTTTGTGAGGACGTCGCAATTGGCTGCCGTGTTTTCGCCCACGAAATATATATCTACGGTTAATTCGCTTTGCAGTGAAGACGTCACAAAGATACCGTGAGGCCCTGTATCAAACGCGAGGATCGTTATTATTATTATTATTATTATTGTTGTCCTATCTCTGGTTGTGTGTACAGTGTGTGCCGTGTGCAGTACTGGGCTGGTGGGCCATAGCGATTATTAATAATAACAGTAATACTTGCATTCGATGTAGCGCTTTTCAGGTCTTCTAGACGTCTCAAAGCGCTTTCACAGAACATACTGTAAAGTGCAGCCAATTGCGCACAGCGGCGTCCCCACAAACAGTCGTGGATTGAAATGACCAATTTATGATAGTATTTTTTTGGGTGGGTGGGGGGCGGGACGGGATGGATTGTTATCTGTACGATCCGTCCCGAATCCTGTGCTATCTGGGAGCACGGATCCATTTTGTCACCTTCCACCTTCCGGATTGTCTCACCGGGAATACTTATTGAATTAAATCAAAGTTGGAATTGAACGAGCGAGCGGACGTGTGGTTTGCTTTCAGCCGAAGCCCAAAGAGATGACAATGAGGACGGGCACGACATCCTCTCCAGCCCACAGTGTGAGCTGGACAGGACCGATCGACAGGCCGCAGACGGGCCCGAGATCGACAAGCGGCGTCCAGCGGCAGGCGTCGCCGATACCGTCCTGGGAACCGGAATCGCTGCTTACCAAGAGGCGCTGCTGTCTCTTATCCACAACGCTAAAGATGGACACTCCGCGGGCGCTTTGGGAAGCAAAGACTCTCTGTGTCCCCACGTGGGTACGGAGCAGGGGACGTGCAGCGTTCCTGCCGACTCTCAGGCGGGGGAGGTGTCTGCCGAGAGGGAATCGGGCGTGGTCCTGGGGCTGGCGCAGTCCGAGGGATCGGGCGCGGAGGAAACCAACGGCACCGAAACAGGCAGGGCGCCCAAAGTGAACTGCGAGGAGAGGAACGTGACGCAAGTCGAGAACTTTGCCGTTCAAATTCTCAACAGCTCACAAGTAAGAGGAGAATTTTGTCTTCCGATCTTGTTTCGGTGAATTTCCCCGTCATTTCTTTCACCAAGAGGTAACACAATAATAATATTAAGAATAATCTTTGCATTTGTTCTCCAACCACAAGAAATTACATTTTGTAATGAACTTTCCCTGACGAAACCGAAGTTGTGAGCCATTGGGACACTAGGATATTGGTTTGTGATCGACTCCCCGATTTCAGCGATGTCATGAAGCAAAAGATAACCTGTCAAGGCCACATGTTTCTCAATGGGAGATGCTTTGCTTTGCTATGGTGCCAAGTCAGTTAGCAAAGATTTGGGAGGCAAATTACCTGTTTGGGTTCACACTCCATTACCAACGATGGCTTCTCATATGGCTGAAAGGTTCTGATGTCTCTGAAACCATACCTCAAGAAGAATTGGTGCCTTCAGAGCAGTTAGATGGAAAAATCTAAGTCACAATATATAGCTGGAGTGTGGAATCCTGTAGCTCAATGCTTAGAGCACTCGTCTTCAAAGCGTGAGAGCTGTATTCGAATCAAGGCAGGTCAGGGTGAAACCTTGGGCAAGTTTCCTTACTTCACGCGCCTAATAATACTCTGTCCCCAAAAAACACAATAATAATAACAATCTTCCCAAATATCTCTACTTCCCAAATCAAAGAGAAATTTTTATTTTTCAAATTTAATTAAAAATATATATATCTACCAGATGAGGATGGTTCAGTCCGTACAGGTGGCTTGGAATGGGCGAAACTTACCTTGGCAAGATTTCGCTCCCCACACAAGATGCTGATTGATTGAGGTTTGGGGGAAACAAGAGCAGAGGAGATGCCAGTTTCTCTGAAATTGTGTTTTAATAGTCAACGAGCTGAACTGTTGCCATATACTTATGGGTTTGCCCATCTCTCGGTATGACATTGATAAAAGACCAATAAAGGAACCAGTTTAAAATTTATAACTTGATCCCAGGTGGAAAGAGTTCTTTAATACAACTCAAAATAATATGTCCTTGTGTTTTTTAAAAAAAATCTTTTAAAACAAATATACAGAGAACTGGTTACATTTAAAAATAATAATAATTCTGAGCGTAGAGGAAATAATTATTGGTGGAAAAATCTGTTTCTAATGGAGAATTAAATTTTGCAAGCATGGGTAGCCAATGGAGGGATTCAGAATCTTTTGTTCCCTTCCCTTGATTGCCCGGAGGACGAAATCTGCAGAGAAACCCATAAACCGAAGCTATTCAAAATAATAAAAAGATTAATAATAAAAAAAATCTGCTCGGACTCAAATTAAACGGCTTGGTCCTGCAATACACTGAATATTACACACATTTGTTTTCAATGCAGGTCTGCTCGTTTGTGTAAAAAGCACTTCGATCGAAAAACGGTCGGCTTTTTTTTCCGCCCGCGCTCTCTCCCTTGTTGGTCTTCGGACTAAACTCAGCGATAGTATCGGTATGAATGCAGCGTTGCGATCTTGTGATTACAGGACCTGATGGAATTCTTGAATGCCAACGGCAGCGACTGCTCCATCGTTCTGTTCTACACACCCTGGTGTCGATTCTCCGCCGATCTCGGCCCACATTTTAATGTGCTGCCGCGAGCCTTTCCCTCCCTGCAGTTTCTGGCTCTGGACGCATCTCAACACAGCAGGTATTTTTTTTGCTTGGACTCTTTTTATTTATAAATCGCAGGCTGAGACTAGATGATAATAATACTAATAATAATCCAGAGGTTTTTTTTACGTTGTACTTCACACGCGAACGAGTCTCCCAACGAGACCGGTTTGATGACGTGCAAAAGTCAATTTTGCCGAGATGCTGAGCTTTTTGGGGAGGTTAGGCACTCTCCAGCCTGATGGCGCATATTATTACAATCACTTCACCGCGATTTAAATGGATTTTAGTAAAATCTTGGATTGTCGGCTGTTTGGATCTGCATTTGTTTTGTTCTTGGCAGAGAATATAGCAAACGTCTTGGCCTAACCCATGTTTCCCGTTCCCCCCCCCACCCCAAAAAAAAAAGTTTTTTGTTGTTGTTTTGTTGTGGCAATGAGTGCCTCTGAATGTTTGCTGTAGCTCAGGGGTTAGAGCACTCGCCTTACAAGTGAGAGACCTGGGTTTGATTCCCGGCCAGGGCGAAACCTTGGGCAAGTTTCCTTACTCCACACACCTGATAATAATAATCCCTCCAAAAAATCCCAATAATATAATGTTCATCTCAATCCACAACTGTTTGTGGGGGACGCTGCTCTGCGAGATTTGCTGCCGTGTTTCGCCCACAAATATACAGTCAATTCACTTGACAGTAATATTCCGTGAAGCGCTTTGAGACGTCTAGAAGACGGGAAAGGCGCCATGTCAAGTGCAAGGATTATTCTCGTTAGACTGTTATCCCCTTTGACACTGTGTCGATGGCAAGAGTAGACCGTTAATTTTGAGAAACGAAAGTGGAAAGTAGAAAGATTTTCAGACTGCAACGAAGTGTTTCTGTTTATGATGTGTGGGTGTACGATCAAATACACTAACGTTCTAATTCCCTTTGCTTCTTCTCTCATTTCAAGTCTCTCTACCAGATTTGGTACTGTAGCCGTGCCCAACATTCTGCTGTTCCAAGGGGTTAAACCAATGGCCAGATTCAACCAAACAGAGAGAACTCTTTCAACCCTGAAAGCTTTCATTTACAACCAAACTGGTAAGTGTGTGTGTGTGTGTGTGTTTTTTTTAAAATGCTAGTAATTCTCACTGTTTGACAGTATATCCCGTGAAGCGCTTTGAGATGTCTCGAAGACGGGATAAGGCGCTGTATCGAGTCAGAAGGTTGTGGGGAGGCTTCAAAGCTCATTGTGAGAGCTTTTGAGGTCATAGTCTAGATCAACACTCCGATGCAGTGTTCGTGGAATGCTGAAGGAGGTGCCATTCTTGGGACGAGGCGTTAATGTGAGGTCCCATCTGGTCTGCTCTGTTCAGGTGAATGTTAAAGATCCCGTGACTTCTGTATTCAAAAAGAGAAGGGAGTTTCTCTCGGTGAGCCTGGCTCACGGTTCCTCAGATGAATCAAATTGGTCACTCACTTCAAGGACTGTCTGTGGGACCCTGCCGCCTGGAGTGGAGGGAGTTATATAAATCCAAGTTGTTGTTGTCGTTGCTGTGCTTGGCCGATGCGTTTGCCTAAACCTACGCGGGCACGACACTTTACAGTGTTAAAAACCCCCCACTGGGGGACGCTGCTGTGCGCAATTGGCTGCTGCGTTTCACCCACAAATATATACAGTCAATTCACTTTACAGTATGTTTCTGTGAAGCGCTTTGAGACGTCGATAAGATGTGAAAAGCGTAATATTGTCAAAATGCAAGGATTATTGTTATTATTATATTATCCTTAATTATAATTCACTTCTAGCAATTTGTTTGCGCCAATCTTGTTTCCTTTCCAGGTATCGAGGCAGACTGCACGGTGAAGATGACTGAAGAAGATCTGAACGGCCCACTTCCTAGCGTCGCTGTTCGAGGGATAGACTGGCTGCTCGCGTTCTCTGTGTTGTTCGTGTGTGCGTTTCTGGTGTACGGCACCATACAGTCGGAGAGTATAAAGTGGTTGATACCGGGACAAGAGCACGAACATCAGGACTGAGCAGTTCCTTTTTCCAGAAGAAGCTGATTGATAACAGCTAAAAACAAAAGAGTGTATAATGTTTAACGCACACAGTGGCTGCGGCAATCTATCACGGAGATAGATGTCCGTACAGTTACAGATTGTTTTAT
Source organism: Hydrolagus colliei (assembly GCA_035084275.1). Taxonomy (NCBI): domain Eukaryota; kingdom Metazoa; phylum Chordata; class Chondrichthyes; order Chimaeriformes; family Chimaeridae; genus Hydrolagus; species Hydrolagus colliei. Next base: position 1,520,099 of record CM068752.1, on the reverse strand, counting down.
GAACCAATGTTTGTACAGGTTATAAATGTTTGAAAGCTATAAAAGCTGCTCAAATGCTGATTGATCAGTTACGGGGGGAAATAAAATGTTTCCTTTCCCACAATGGGTCAGTTTTACAAACATTGTTTTTTGTGTGTGTATGAATGTGTGTGTGTAGTAACTTCAGTCGATTGCTGCTTGTGTTCTCCCCATGTTACACATTAAAGGAGGTCAGGCCTTCAGTCTCTCTGCAACCCCCCCCCCCACCCTTTGGAAATCCAACCCCTCCCCCACTGCCTCGCTCCACCGCCTCGCTCCCTCCATTGCCTCTTTCAAGGCAGGTCTCATCAAGGGTAGATTTGACCTCGCTGGCCTCCTCCACCTTCTCCCGCTCGATTCCCAATCAATCCCTTGACTGTCCCAACGCATTGGAACGTTGGGCTGTGGAAACGCTCACCTGTGAAGAGAGGATAATACTTCATTACCAGTCTGTAGAGACAAGAAACTCAGAGAAAACAGAGCTCGAACCTTATTTGCAAATATTTTGCCCCCAAATCAGTCAATTCACTTTTGACAGCATAGTCTGTGAAGCGCGATTTGAGACATCTCGGAAGAGTTGATAAGTCAGCTTGTCGAACACAAAGATGAATTATTATCCTGAATGGAAAGTCCTGTTGAAACTGCTCTTTGAAACATCAACGTTATTCAGTTTTCTGTTTGGTTTCTCTATGTTTTCTTACTCACGTATTGATTGAATTATAATTGGGGAAACAAAACAAAACTGATGAAGTGACAGTACATTTACCTTCTGAGAAACAAAATCCTTGCATGTGTTTGGACTAGTTCATCGTGAGCTGCCTGGGAAGAACTCACTCCAAAAGCTGAACTGAGTGCGGTTGTGATTTGTGGCTACTTTAATAATAATAATAATAATCCCTGCATTTGAATTGACTGTATATTTGTGGGCAAAACGCGGCAGCCAATTGCGCACAGCCACGTCCCACAAAACGTCTGGAAGCTGTGGAAAGCACTATTACCAAATGCAAGCATGAAATAATAATCCCTCAAAAATAAACTATAATTGGGTCAATTCAATCCAATTTGTGCGCGTCTCGCCCACAAAGTGTACCGTCAATTCCGCGAATGAGATGTCTAGAAGAAGTGAAAGGCGCTACATCGAATGGGAAGATTATTATGATGAATAAATGAATAAATAAATGCTTGAGCAGTGATGCAGTTGCTCAGAGCTGCCTTGTGCAGTTTTGAGAGACCATTTCCTGGTTTACAGCTAACAGCTGAAGACAGCATAGGCTGCCCCAACTGTCCCTCACTCAGCAGGAAAGTGGAACTATGGGTTAAGAAACAAGACATTTTAAAGTCAAACATTATTAGACAGGGAGAAATAAATGTAGCCAAGCCACTCTCATTGTTTTTTAAATTAGGAAAAGGATTCCAAAAAGACAAAAATGTTGCCAGATTCCTTTCCAAATCAAATCATGTGTTTGCAAATGGTTACTGATCCACAATAAAATCAGTCAGTCCTTGGCTTATTATTTGACCACTTTCATGGTGTGGAGATGGTGATTGATTGACTCACTAACTAATAAATAAGGTTGGGTTTTGAGGGAGTTGTTGGGAGATTTGGGGGGTGGGAGGGAAGGCAGTTTTAAGTGTAACTGGAGTGGTTGATGTCTGTGTAAATTTCTGCTGGACTTTGCTCGGTGCTCAGTGCAGTGTGGGTGGGTAGGAGGGGATTCAAAGCTCTGGGAACCAGAGAGAAGCGATGAGTTGGTTGAAGTCCACCCTCAAGACAAGCTCCAGGGTCCTGCACACATTCCTCTCCAGGTTCCCTGCTTCTATCAGCCTCTCTGCAAACATGGTAGGTAGCTTAGCAGCAGTCAACACACACACACACACAGACAGACAGACATAGAGCCAAGAGCTTCTGAGGTGAAGAGAACACAGCACAGCTATAAGCTGCTTGTTACAGCCTTTTGTGATTGGAATAACCCTGTAAGCAACAGGCAGACAGAGAGAGACACACAGACAGATAGAGAGAGACACACAGACAGATAGAGAGACAGAGTTGGTCAATGGAAATCCAACACAAGATGTGTGTGCCAACTGTTGTTGCTTTATTTCCTTAGCTTTTAGCTTGTAATTATTCTTGTGTGGGTGGGGGGGGGTGTGTGTGGGTGGGGTGGGGGTTGGGGGGAGGTAGTAGAAATCACTAACTCCCTCACAAGAGTGAGCTACAGATTGCAACACTCAGTCTCTGTCTCTCTCTCTCTCTCTCTCCCCACTTCCAGTCAATTCACCCACTTTAAGATGTAGATTGTGTGAAGCGCTTTGGAGCGTCTCTGAGAGACGCGATGTCAAACGCGAGGAATAGTTACCGTTATTGTCCTTGTCGGCAAATGGTGCAGACATTAAACCCAGGTTCTTAGAAGATCTCGCCACACACCGCGCGAAAGGAGAAGGGAGTTCCTTCTCCTGTTTGCTCGGGCCGACCATCCTCCAAAACTAATTGGTCAATCGCTTCTCCCTCCCTCCCCCACCTCCCAGGGCTCTCAAATGAAACAGCTCATTGTTTTTTTAATAAGGATCAATAATAATAATAAGAAGAATAATCCTTGCAGTTGATTCAGCGCCTCATCACGCCTCCGAGATGTCTCAAAGCGCTTCACGGAATACTCTGTGAAGTGTAGTGACTGTATAATAACAAATAATTAACCTTGCATTTGATCGAGTGCTGATCACGTCTCAAAGCGCTTCGCAGAATATACCGCACAGCGAATTGACTGTGTGCAGGCGGGCAAAACGCGACAGCCCGTCTGCTTCCACGCTCTGGAACTCCAGCCCACAGTCCCTTCGCCTCGCTTCCTCCCTCGCCTCCTTCAAGGCCGTTCTCAAGACACCCCCCTCTTCGATCGTGCCTTCTGCCGCCTCTCTCCCCCCCCTTCCCTCTCCCCCCCCCTACCCTGGCCCTCTCCCCCCCCCTACCCTGGCCCTCTCCCCCTTGCTCGGATCCCGACCCCCCCCCCCCCACCACTGTTCAGCGCCTTGGGACGTTCCTCCCGAAGTGAAAGGCGCTCTACAAATGTAATTTTGCTGTTGTTGTCGTGTATATAGATACATATGTTGTGGGCGAAAGGTGGGCGCCAATCGCGCACGGATTAGAGCTATTGTTATAAGCCTTTCCAGGAACTTAAGTGAAAGTCTTGTGTGTTGATAAGACTTTAAACATGTGACTTTTAGTGGCAATTGTTGAACCAGGTGTAGCTGAATTGGGACTCCACGTGTGGTTGGATTGTGTTTGCTCGGCTTGAGATGGGTCGCCACCCTGTGGTGAACGATAGGAACTGAAGTAAATCAGGCACGTCGCACGTTTGAAGGTAGCCAGCGCCTTATCACCCTGTCGAGATGTCTCGAAGTGCTTCGCTGGATTCCACCGTGACGTGCAGTGACTGTACGTTTGTAGGCAAACGCGGCGACTGATTTGTGCAAAGTCCCACGAGCACCTTTGAAGTGACTGGTCAGTTCTGTTATGTTGGCCGAGACTAATAATAATAATAATATTAATACTCCTTGCATTTGATCTAGCGCTTTTTGCTTCTTCAAGACGTCTCAAAGCGCTTCACAGAATATACTGTAAAGTGAATTGGCTGTATTGTCTTGTGGGCGAAACGCGGCGGCCGATTGCGCACAGCAGCGTCCCCCACAAACAGTCGCGGATTGAAACGACCCATCATTTATTATTGTTCTTGTTTCTCTTGAGGGATTATTATCAGGCATGCGTGTGTGGAGTAAGGAAACTTGCCCGATGCTTTGCCCTGACCTGCCGGGAATCGAACCCGGGTCCTCTCGCTTGCGAGGCGTGTGCTCTAACCACTGAGCTACAGGGCTCCTCACCTCACACTTTCCCAGCAGTGCTCAGTGTAGAGTAATGAGGAACTTTGGCTGACTCTTCTTCTCCCTTGCCTCCCTGAGGACACCGAGTTGACGTTTCGAATCCTAACTAACATCAGCCAACTCCTACCATTCCAGGGATTGAACCTAAGAACGTTTAGTAATGACTGGCTACGACATTAAATTATGCATTTATTCGCCAAGCTAATAAGGATCCCCCTCTCTCTCATGATACATCTTGACAGTATGCATGTCCAGTGTATTGTTCAATCCTCAGCTCTCCTTTAACTCTTACATCCCTTCCTTGTGGAGCTCCTGTAGCTCAGTGGTTAGAGCGCTCGCCTTACAAGCGTGAGACCTATGTTCGAATCCAGGCAGATCAGGTCGAAATATTGGGCAAGTTTCCTAACTCCACACACACACACACACCTAATAATAATCCATCCAAAAAACGCACAATAATAAACATTGGTCATTTCAATCCACGACTGGTTATGGGGACGCTGCTATGCGCAATTGGCTGCCGTGTTTCACCCACAAACCTACAATCAATTCACTTTACAGTATATTCTGTGAAGCGCTTTGAGATGTCCAGAAGATGTGAAAAGCGCTATTTCAAATGCAAGGATTATTATCATTATTATTATTATTAACGTTTTGCATTCAATGTGTTTTTCTTTAGGCTTCAGATTCTCACTGGCTGAATTCGGACGAAAGGGAGCAACTCTTACCAGAATTAAAAGCAGCCGGGTGGGAAGATGTTGAAGGCAGAGACGCACTTTTTAAAGAGTTTGCATTCAAGAATTTTAACCAGGTGTAGTATCTTGTACTGCGAGATTGCACTTTTTAAAATCTTATTATTTAATAATAATCCTTGCATTTGATATAGCGCGTTTCACGTCTTCTAGACATTGCAAAGCGCTCCACAGAATATATTATAAAATGAATTGACTGTGTATTTGTGGGTGAAATTTTAAAAAACTCATCAAAGGATTTTGTTCTCCTTCTTTCGTGTGAAAAGCCATGGGAGGTTCAGATCTCATAATGGGGTAACAAACCCATAAAATAAATTAAAAAACAATAACAATTTGGTCACTCAATACACGACTGTTTGTGGAGGACGCTGCTGTGTGCAATTGGCTGCTGCGTTTCGTCCACAAATATGCAGTCAATTCACTTTACAGTGTATTCTGTGAAGCGCTTTGAGACGTCGATAAGATGTGAAAAGCATCATATCAAATGCAAGGATTATTATTATTATTATTATTACGATAGAGTTACTGCCTTCGGTAGACGAGAAGATGTTATTATTCTTACAGGGATTCATTCGATTCCTTCTACTTGCCCCAAAAGTTCAGTGTCAGTACGTTATGATAGGAAATCAGAGCTGGAGGCTCTCATTTTAGACAAATTTGGTCGCTGGCATGTGAATCTTTTACTAATTATCAAAGGCTTGGTGGTGATTGGATGCAGGTGTAACCCATAGGCATGGTATTTGACCTTTTAAGGTAAGCTAAATAAATCCACTAATTTCAATCAAGGTTTGGTTGAATTATACGGATTAATACGTACATATATTATATATAAATATATACACGGATAATGTTCTGATAAGCTTTTATATCCAGCAAATTGTCTACAGAATGTGTTTCATCTTGTCGCTGGGTTAACCCTTTTTAAAATTGAACTAGTTTTGGGATTACAGAAAGAAACCTGTGACTCTTCGCTGGAGAATTACAAGATGTGTTGCAGATTCCACACGCTCTAGTTTACAGTCGAGTTTCCCTTTTGAAGTTGTAACCCCATCCTGACCTTTTCCATTTGCAGTTTCACCGCACAGATATCCTCTCCCTGCCCTGCCCTCCGATGGGAAGAGGTGGGGGGGATGCATGGCGGGGGTGAGGGGGGGGACAGTATAGTGTCTGTTGATTTGTTGATTGAGGTCTTGGCTGATGTTGAAATGAAGGACGTAAGTAATGCCATAGTCGACAAAAAGACCAACGTCCATCTAGTCTGCCTTCCATCTTCCTGACAGTCACTTGCACATATGTCACAACCTGCCTATGCACTACATCCCATCATGTTATTTCAACACTTCCTGCTTCAACCATCTCTCCAGGGAGCCTGTTCCACTCACTCACTCATTTGAACCTGTGTTCGAATCCAGGCAGGTCAGGGCGAAACCTTGGGCAAGTTTACTTATTACACACACACACACACATACACCACACACACACACACACACACACAAATATACAGTCAATTCACTTTATAGTATATTCTGTGAAGCGCTTTGAGACATCACGTGTGAAAAGCACTATATCAGATTCAAGAATTTTTATTATTATTAAGATCGAATGAAGGAAGGAAGGAAGGATGAAAGAGACATAACTTTTTTAAAAAGAGTAATTTTGGGGGGGTGGATTTTGCTGTATACTTAAAAAAGGCTTTCAGTCTTTTCCCTTTCAGTTTGGTTTACAACGTTATACGACAATTGAGTGGGAGGGAGTGATTTGATTAAGTCAACGCGCTGACCTTTCACACTGGGACATGATTTCAAACCAATCTGGGCTTGAGGAATAAAATTACCTCCTTACAGCTGGCTGGAGAGAGGGTCCCAAGTGAGTTCATTGAACTTTGGCTGTTTTAACCAATACAGAAATGGATGTGGGCCCACGGGATAATAATACCTTCTCATGTCTGACACTAAATTGGCAAACTGACTTCTGCAGGCCACTGGCCCAGATGTTGAGTCGAAGAGTTAGAGGTTGCTGTTCAGAGATTGGGTTAAAAAAAACCCGGAACATTTTGTTTTCGGTTTTATTTTGGGGTGTCAGCCTGACGGGTGTCTTGAGAAGACCCAGAAACCCATCACCAGGCTTAAGAGTCTCCAAACGAGACAAACGAGTTCCACGCGATGCGTAAGCGATGTGTGAGAGGATAGAATCCTCGTCCTCACTTCCAAGGCACTCCACGGCCTTGCCTCCCTCCCTACCCTCTCTGACCTGCTGACCCCCCTATCAACCCGTCCGCTCCCTCCGTTCAGTGGGCTCTGGTCTGGTCTCCATGTCTCCCAACCCGACCCACTCTGCCATCGGCAGCCAGACTTTAAGCCTCTCTGCCCTCGCTCTTTGGGACTCCATCCCACAATCCCTTCGCCTTGCTCCCTCCCTTGCCTCTTTCAAGACCGGTCTCAAGACCTTCCTTTTCGACTGTGAATTCAGTCGCCTGCCTACCTCTCTGCTCTCCCTCATCCCTGCCCTTGCCACCCCTCTCCCCCCCCCCCCCCCCCCCCACCCCTCACCATCGTATCCTAACCCCTGACTGTTCAGCGCCTAGGGACGTCCTCCCGACGTGAAAGGTACTCTACAAATGTAATCTTGTGGTTGTCCTTCCCACACATGGACGACCATTAGGCAAGTTGCTTCGCTCCACTGTTTATCTGGCAGCAAATAGGAACTCAGCTGCTAATTGATTGGCTGATAGTTTTTCCGGGAGGAATAAAATAAGGTAACGTTTTAAAATCAATTTTATTCCCTTTCAAAAATATAAATATAAATTGGTCACTTAACTCCATGACTGTTTGTGGGACACTGCTGTGAGTATTTGGCTGCCGTGTTACAGTCACTTCACTGTACAGTATGTTCCATGAAGCGCTTTGAGACGTCTCGAAGACATGATAAGGCACAACACCAAATGCAATGATTATTATTATTACTGTATTATTATTTTGAAATCGATAGGCTGGAATAAATATGAATTTATCCGTCGCATTTTATAGCCGTGGCTGAAGGCAACAAACACCGCACAAAACAATAAGATTTTTTTAATGCAAAGTTTTGTGCGATCAGTTATACAAAGGGCATATAATGGAACCTTAGTTCTAACCGCTGTATCCAGTTATTAAACACATTCCACTAGTAACAGGAGACGCTGGCACTTGCCTTTGCGCACCGTGCTTACTTTATGATGCATTTTCCACATGGAGTTTTTGCTATCGTTCTGCTTTAAATAAAGTTACAGCTGTTCTCGAGACATGGAATTGTATCAAATGCTGTTTTAACCGGTTAAATCAGTTTGTGAAGGTCGTCGCCTCACCACTGCCGGCATTTTATGTGGAGTAAGAGAGATCAGTATTGCGGATGATAATAATAATAATAATCCTTGCATTTGATGTTAGCGCCTTACAGCATATCTGCGAGATGTCGCAAAGCACTTCACCTGCGAAGTTAATTGACTTGTGTATTTTGTGGGTGAAACGCGGCAGCCAATTGCGCACAGCAACGTCCCGCAAACAGGGCTGGATTGAGTCACACGCGTTTTTTTTTAGTTTGCAAATTATAAACTTGAGATATTTCAATCCCTTCTACGGAACAAATCTATTTTGATTCAAGGAAACTTCTCTTCTAGACTATATTGTCTATTTCAATATTATTTTTATACTGTGTTGGATTCCGCTGTGGCTTTGTGGGGAGATGAGATAGCTCAGTGGTTAGAGCGCTCGCCTTACAAGCATGAGACCTGTGTTTCGAATCCAGGCAGGTCAGTGCGAAACCTTGGGCAAGTTTCCTTACTCCACACCCACACCTAATAATAATCCGTCCAAAAAAACACACAATAATAAATTTGGTCATTTCAATCGACTGTTTGTGGAGACCCTGCTGTACGCAATTGGCTGCTGCGTTTCGCTCACAAGTATACAGTTAATTCACTTTACAGTATATTCTGCGAAGCGCTGTGAGACGTCTAGAAGACATGAAGAGCGCTATATCAAATGCAAGGATTATTATTGTTATTATAGCGAGCTGTACAGACTAGGATTATCCCAAATTTGACCCATCATTGTGACAAATTAGTTGATCTCAGTGACGACGAGAGCAAAACCTGGCAGCAAGAAAAATATCATCCTCTGCTTTAGGATTCAACACATTAGTGTAAGAAAATGACGAGTAGATTTCCGGACTGCCAGAACATTATACATTGATGTAACCAGAACTAACTGGCAGCATTTGCGCACTTGGCTTGCTGTACAAGACTTGAGTTTCGTGGAAAAAATTATAATTTTTTTGGATTGTGCCAGCTTTTTTTTTTAACTGAAGCGCCGTGGATCCCAACAGTTAACCACAAAACACTCTGCCATGTCTTCACAGCTCATCAGATCTCTTCAGTGCGTATTTTGTTCTTACTTTCCTTGTCGTGAACTGCCCAAGAAGCAATCACATGTTCGCCTTCCTTCACGTATCGATGTAAGGTCGTTGGTTAGAGACACTCGTCTTACAAGTGTGAGATCTGTGTTTCGAATCCAGGCACGTCAGGGCGAAACCTTGGGCAAGTTTCCTTATTGCACACACGCGCCTAATAATAATCCCTCCAAAAAAAACACAATAATAAAAATAGGTCATTTTCAATCCACGACTGTTTGTGGGGGACGCTGCTGTGCGCAGTTGGCTGCCACGTTTCGCCCACAAATATACAGTCAATTCACTTTACAGTATGTTCTGTGAAGCGCTTTGAGAAGTCGATAAGATGTGAAAAGCGCTACATCAAATGCAAGGATTGTGTGGAAATTTTCTGCTGTTAAGCCAACTCCCTCCTGTAGATAGTTGCTCATTAGTTTCAATGGAGCAAAGGGGGCCGGGTGAGAGGACAGAACCACAGCGACACACAATAATAACAATAATACTACTAATAATAATCCTTGCATTTGATATGGCGCTTTTCACGTCTTCTAGACGACGTCCCAAAGCGCTTCACAGAATATATATACTGTCAAGTGAATTGACCGTATATTTGTGGGCGAAACGCGGCAGCCAATTGCGCACAGTGGCGTCCCCAAAATCTTTTCGTGCCATAGACTCCAGAGGTCAGGAAAGGCTTTGCGAATGCGTTCGAAACCACTTCTAAATATATATTTTTAACTAAACCCGCACGCACATAGAGAAGTAAATTTTTCAGAGGAGCGCTTGAGAACAAGGTTCCTCGGAGAGATTTCCCTGAGATTAGTCCCTTAATTACAGGTTGGATTTTCCAATAGAGAAGCTTTTATCAGGATTTTCCATTTCCTCTTCCTGGGATTCCAAAGGAGGGGCAGCAGTAAATCTCCCCCAAAGGTGTCAAGAGTATTGTGTGGAGCTCGGAGAAGATTTATAGGCCAATGTTATTAAATGGCTGTCAGCTACAAGCCCAAGCAAAGAAGGCTGGCAGTATAGACACATTGACTTGTACTTCAGCCGAGACGAGCCTGAGAAAAAATAATTTTGTTTCGCAGGGAATGAATCTAATAATAATAATCCTTGCATTTGATATAGGGCTTTTCACGTCTTCTCGACGTCTCAAAGCGCTTTACAGAATATACTGAAATACAAAATATGGGCACATTTTGTGATACACAGTCACTACACTATACTTGACAGTAGATTCTGTGAAGCGCTTTGAGAGATCTTGAGGACGCCATAAGATGCAATATCCTACGCGAGAATTATTATCATGAGAAACGTGTCGATTCACCTTTGTTTCAGGTGTATCTGTTTTCTATTCCTTTTGTGCGGTCAGGCTGTAAATGGACAATGAGGGCATCACTTGATAATAATGTGATAATTCTTGCATTCGATATAATATCTCATCACGTCTTTGAGGCATCTCAAAATGCGACACACAGGTGTGTGTTTTGTAAACGAATACAGCAGCCAATTTGCGCACAGCAATATCAAGCAAACAGCTGTAAAGTCATTTTTATTTGATTGGATTGTTGGTTAGGAGACAAGGATGTTGTTTATTTAATAGTGTGGCGTGATGTTTAAAGCCTTCCTTAACAGGCAGAAGTTACATTAATGATTTATTTAATAATAATTATTATAATCCTTGCATTTGATGTAGCATTTTTCACATTTTCCAGACATCTTAAAGCGCTTCACAGACTATACTGTAAACTGAACTGACTGTATATTTTGTGGGCGCAAGGCGGCAGCCAATTGCGCACAGCAGCGTCCACACAAAGCAGTCGTGGATTGAGTGACAAAATCATTGTTGTCTTTTTGTGAGGTATTATTTATTGTCGGGCGTGGTGGAGTAAGGAAATTTGCCCGAGGTTTTGTCGTGCCGGGAATCGAACCGAAAAAGTTTCTCGCTTGCGAAGCGTGTGCTCTAACCACTGAGAGATTACCACTGATTTAATGTGTTATAACAGGTTCTACCAGTGTTGCGTTGGAGTGTGCCAGCCTGGACTGAGAGCTCAATGAGCCGATAACCTATCTATAAGATGTGAAAAGCGCCATATCAAATGCAAAGATTATTATTATTATTTTTCTTATTCTTACTATAACCTCCAGACTAGGAAGCTACTAACTGAGCCAGGCTGACACCTTCCTTATTTAAGACACCAAAAGGTGGGTGATTCTACACACAAAAATAGCCCAACCTCGAAACCAAAAATGTGCCCATATTTTGTGCAAATCCAATCTGTCTGAACCTCTTCCAGCACAAAAGCTTTTATCAGGAATTTCCATTTCCTCCTCATATGGATCTAGAGGAGACGGGGCAGTAAATCACCCTAAAGGTAGGTGTTAGAATAATACACAGAGAACAGAAAAGACTTGAAGAAAAATGTTACTCAACGGCTGTCAGCTACCGGCACAACACATGAGCTAAGGAGATTGTTTGTTGCGTTGCAATTTAGCACCAGAACGGGATTTAATCTCAGGGAAATGAATGAGTAAAAGAATCTGTAGCCATCAAAGAGGAAGGTCTTTAGACTGGATTTGGAAGTGGGGAGGGAGGGAGGGAGCGAGTGAGCGAGTGAGCGAGGGAAGGAAGGAGGGGGCCAGGCGGAGGGAATTGAGGGAGAGAGTCCCAGGGTTGTGGCTGAAGGCATGGCTATCGATGGTGGAGTGGAGGCAGCTGGTGGTGGAGGGGGTGGGGGGGGGAGGGTGTTAAGCAGATCGGAGAGGTAGGTAAGGTGCCAGGGTATGAAGGGATTTGAAAGCGAGCGAAAGGATCACAAAATCAATCCAATCCTTTCTTACCCAATGCCTAGTTTTCAGGAATGGGTTTGTGGCTATTTCTGAACACTGATCGGTCACAGTTGTGATATTACTGTATAATGATATTAATCCTTGCATTTGAAATGGTGCTTTTTTCACGTCTTCGAGGGCATCTCAAAACGCTTCGCGGATTATAGAGCGTAAAGCGAATTGACTGCGTTAGTTTGTGGGCGAAAGGCGGCAGCCAATTGCGCACAGCAGCGTGCGTGCCACAAACAGCCGCGGATTGAAGTGACTGATATCATTCTCTTTTTTGAAGGAAAAATTTATCATTACCCCGGTTCAGATAAGCTAACTCAAGACAGTCAGGGATTTGAACCTGAGACCTTCCTGCTGTATATCTTACCACATGGCTGCCTTTGTACATTCAACCCCACAGAAGGCATTGTTGTGATTCCTTTCTTTATTTTTCCACCCCCCCCACACCCCCCCACAAAAAAGAGAGAGAACACTTTTAATGCTTCACTCGTCATTCTCCCACATGCTGGTTTTATTACGTCCATAAAAATCATTCGTGTAAAAAACAAACGAAAAACATTGAAAAGAGAAAACTTGTGTTTTCAGTTTGTTTTATGCGGAGATTTTAACCTTTGTAATCTTGACCTTCACCATCTGACTGTCGGCTACGTGTTATAGCGCTTTGGGACTTCCTCCCGACGTGAAAGGCGCTGTACAAATGTAATCTGTGGTTGTACATACAAACAGGAGTAGGCCATTCAGCCATTCTGCCATTCTATACGTTCATGGCTGAACTGTGCCTCAAGTCTAATCACTCGCCCTTGCCCCCATATCCTTTAAAACTCTGACCTAACAAATATCTATCCACCTCAGTCTTGAAAATGTGAATGTATTCAGCCTTTTGGGAGAGAGTGTTCCAAATAATAATAATAATAATAATCCTTGCATTTGATATAGCGGCTTTTTCACATCTTATCGACATCTCAAAGCGCTTCACAGAATGTACTGTAAAGTGAATTGGCTGTGTATTTTTGTGGGCGAATTTCCACTAACACCGTGAAAAACGGCTTTCTAATTTCGCTCCCGAATGGCCGAGCTCTAATTTTACTGAGACGGTTTGATTTTAATTGAAGTTCAATCTAACTTTAAGACGCGAGCCCCCCCACAATTGGCTCGCGCGTTTCGTCCACAAAACACACAGTCAAATTCACTTTACAGTGTACTCGGTGAAGAGCTTTGAGACCTCTCGAAGTCAGGGATGACGCGCTATATATATATATATATATATATATACATATACTTATATATATACGAAAAAGGCCCACTCGAGAGAAGCTAGGCTGTAAGAAACCAAATGTAACATCCATACATCTGGTTCACAGTGATTGCCCCCTTTTTGCAAATGTTTGATTACAGCTCTGTATTCTGTAACATTGAATTATTATGCCTGATTAAGATGTTCAAATTACTTCAATTACGTCCCAAAGATTCAATTATGTGTAAAATTTTAAAAGGGCTGCATCAGCAGTTTCGCTGATCAACCGGGTGCGTTTTTTTTTCTTCCTTCCTCGTTTTGCCACGAAGAAGATGTTTCGTGTGAATGAGCGACCACCGGTAGCTACGTTGAAACCCCGTACGGTTTAATAATAACCCCCCCCCCCCCCCCCCGTCGCCCCCGGGCGTCCAGTGCACACGTGCGCGCTGGACGGACAGTTTGATCATATTTTATCGCTTCTTTAAATTTTGATTTAATCAGAGTTGAAAAAGTGCAGACTTCGGGCAAATTAAGGAAAGGTCTTGTTGCCGGAATTCTACAATTACCAAAATTGGGTCTCAAGACAGATATCATGCAAAGTAATTACATTTAATGATGGATCACATGACAAGATGTGAAAAATGTCAAACATCATTATGTATGAAACCTCGACTCAGTGCCCGTACCTGCACATTCTTTCCTTTTCATGCCTAGTTACAATCAATGGAGTTAGTATGTCAGCTCGCTGCAAATATTTAAGGGATAATAGTACGCCACTTAAATAATAGACTTCTAATTTACCTGATTAGTGTAGGAATTCATCTCAACCTCGTTGGCAAAAAAAAAAGTGCTTTCTGGAGACGTATTAAACGTGAATTAATCAAGATTGCCATGAGAATTGGTTCGGGAAATTAGTCTTTAAATTACTGGAGCTGATTTTCTCAGTGGGAGTTTTTTTTTTGTGTGTGCGAGGCAGAAAAGAAAAAAGGAAAAATCCCCAAAAGCACATGGTAGAAATGGACGTAAATTGATCCGGCAAAGGAGACTGGGCGATGTGCTAGTTTAGTTAGCACGCTTGTTCTTTCACCTGCGATCCAATCCTGCCAGGTCCAATGTTGGGGCAAAACTTCCCTTCACTCTCTGACAGTTGTAAGGGGCCTTAAATGAAAACAATGTCTGGACTGTCTCAAATTGTCTCAAAGAAACAATTTCTGGTGACCGTAGGGTCCAGAGCGAAACAAAACTGACCACAGTTCACAAATTGGTACTAAATTAGTGGCCTCGTACAGAGAGGTTAGAAGATTGGCTGGTGTAAGCCCCTCCTATGGCTTGGTCGGGCTAAGTCACTGCCTGGAGTGAAGCAGGTCAAAAGACCTGGAATATCTCAATTCCAGCCTCCTATTTGTTGCTAAATCAACCTGTCTTGTTCAGGGTGGGACAAAGTGGTGAGTATTGCTATTTTCTTGAGGTCTGGAGTTGAGCAAATGTCCATTTTTAAATTTTAGACCCTGCATTTTTGAGGTCTGTGTTTTTTTTCCCCATTATTAGTTTTCCAAGAGTCAATTGATTGGGACAGTCGAAATCTCGCTCCCCTTAGGCCAAAAATGGTCTTTGAGGGAATGGATGGATATACTAGGCCTAAAGCCTCCATGTCAGTTTCTAAAAAGGTTTTGTTTTCTCCCTCTGGCCAGGATTTCAGCCCCTTCCACAAACCTTGGAAGGGTTGCTATCTCGCAAAACCAAACCAGGCCAGTCTAACGTTTAGGATCGCTCATCTTGGAATCCATGAAAACGACTGCAACAAACCATTTACTTGCCAAGGCACGCCATCTACTGGTGTTAATATAATTCCTTTGAAAGGTTTAGGAATGGTTTAGGAAGACTGCAAAATTTACCCCCAAATGATCTGTTCAGGGATTCAAGGAAATTTCAGCATCCATCCTGAACTTATCTGTTTGGTTTCCAAATAATTTGGTCTCTGACCATTTTCTTAGGATGAATTGAACTGAACTTTACTCCTTTCATTTAAAATCAATGTTTTTTGTGTAATGTACTGGAATCGTTCTATTGGAAGAGAGCATAATAGTAGTACTAATATGTGTATTTAAGATAGTGCCTTATCACATCTTTGAGACATCTCAAAGACATCTCAAGCAGAATGTACTGTGAATTGAATTGACTGTATAATTTGTGGATGGAACACAGCAGCCAATTGAGCACAGGCTATAGCATCCCACAAACAGTTGTGGATTGAGTGACTCAATTATAATAATGGTTTTTTTCGGTGTGGAGGGATTATTACCCCAGAAAAACAATTCGTCAATTGACTAACAGATGGGTTCCTGCTTACTGTTGGGTGAACAGAGGTGTGTGGGATAAGAAAACTTGTCTAATGTTTCACTCTGCCCTGGGAATCGAACCCGGGTCCTCTCGCTTGTGGGGCGAGTGCTCTACAGGACTCCACAGGATTTGTAAACGCCAGTTCCCCTGGGGTCAAGATCTGAAAATCACTTGATCCCTTTGACCTTTAAGCACGATCCTGTCTACCTGATCCGCAACTATCGCTCACTGAGTGACAACCTCTGCAGACTCAGCGGCAGAAACGTTTGCTGAATCGGGCTGGGCACTGCAGACTGGACTGTACATCTGATTTGTGCTGCTGTATAATAATATAATAATAATGCAACCGTGACAATAATAATAATAATCCTTGCATTTGATGTAGCGCTTTTCACATCTTATCGACGTCTCAAAGCGCTTCACAGAATATACTGTAAAGTCAATTGACTGTACGTATTTGTGGGCGAAACGTGGCAGCCAATCGCGCACAGCAGCGTCCCCCACAGTCGTGGATTAAAATGACCAATTTGATTGTGCTTTGTTTTGGGAGTGATTATTATCAGGTGTGTGTGTGTGTGTGTGTGTGGAGTAAGGAAACTTGCCCAAGGTTTCACCTTGACCTGCCTGGATTCGAACACAGGTCTCACGCTTGTAAGGCAAGCGCTCTAATCACTGAGCTACAGGAACTCCGGCTTACATCCTCCTCGGTGCAGAAACCCCAAATATATGAATATTTGGCCGATATTCAAACTTTTAGCCCAACTGCACAAAACAGACCTGTATAGGAGGAAACATTCTGAGGAAAGTTAATGTGATATTTATTCTTGTATTTCATATAGTACTTCATAGAGTCCGTCCTCTACGCTCCATTTATTTTTTAAGAAGTATTGCCTGGCAGTTTGTGGTTAGTAACTGGAGTGTGGCTTGTGTGTTTTAGTAAAGAAATGCCATCAGCAACTCTACCACATTGGTTGAGCTCCTCGTCGGCAGGTGAAAAGTGTTCTTTAGAGTGACTGAGGATACTCAATAGTCTTGAGATGGATCCCGAAGGAGGCGGGGGAGAGGGCAAGAGGATGGGATCGAGATGGAGTTGCGGAGGGTGGGGGCAGAGAGGCTGAGAAGACGTGAAAGGCGCTCTATAAATGTAATTTTCTTGTTGTTGTTGTAGTGGGGCAGGCAGGGAGGGCAGGGTGGGGAACCTGAAGCAGGCCAGTGTCTGCAGAGCAGAGGGAGCGGGCGGGCGGGTGGTTTGGGTTTTAATAGGTTGCAGAGATATCAATAAATAATACTTTCCATTTGATATTGCGCTGCTTTTTGAGTCCACGAGACGTCTCAAAGCTCTTCACGGAAGATAGGGAGGAGCAAGATCTTGGCGGAGTTGGAAAGAGAGGACAAGGATTTCAAACGCAATCCCTTGAGGGTTGGAAAGATGGTGAAACCAGGCGATAGATAGATAGTTAGGTCCGGCCTTAGCGTCCCAACGCTTATGGCTGAGCTGTTGTTTGCAGTGTGGACAAGCAACTGAGATGTAATGGTGTGTTACTGCGTGTTCCTCTAGTCAGTGTTTCACCCAAGCCATCGTTTGGTTGTGTGTCTCGCGGCCAGGTCACATTCCCTCCCTGTGTATCAACATTTAATTGTTGGGTGTTAGATGCTGTATATCTAACAGGATTACTTAAGTCAAGACGCCCAGGTGGTGACTGGAAGTAATCACAGAGTCGGCGTTTTAGACCCAAGTATAAAGAATGTGATTTATTAAGAGTTTTATAGTGAATTCTTTGGAGCTTGCATAAGCCGTGTGGGGTGGGGGGAAGGGGTGGGTGGGGGGGGTGGTGGAACAATTGGATCCTATCGTAACAATACCCCAGAAAGACATTTTTAAAAGCAGATTGAGAAATGATTCACTGCTCAGCAAGATGAACCGTCTTTACAATGGTTTCCAATTGTGGACCTGTACCTACAGTATAGAGCAGTGATATGATCAGGCCAGATTTCTTCAAGTTCTCTACAGGCAGAGGGTTGTAAAATTCACTCATGGACATGAAATTGTGCAACGCTACGTTTGGTTTGCCTGCCTTCTACAAATACACAGTCACAACACTTTACAGCAATAACATGCGAAGCACTTTGAGATTATTCGACCGACAACAGAAAGCTTGCAGTTATACAGGGCCCTTCAAAGCGCTTCACACCTTATTACTGTAAAGTGTAGTGACTGTGTATTTGTCTTGGAGCGTTTAGGGCACTTTGCCTTGATGCTGTGATAAGTCTCTCTCTCTATATCAAGGATTATTGGTTATCACATCGAACTACGCTTTGTCCAGGAACACATCTATCTAGGTGCCTCTTGAATCCATTTAGACAATTTGCTGCGTGCCTTTCTCTGGTAACCTGTTCCATATGTCACCTACCCACTGTGTGACACAGCTTTGCCAGAAATCCGTATTTAATTGTAATTTCCGGAATTTTTAAATGGTGTTCCCTCGTCCCTCGTCTAACCTGCGTTAGCGTCGGTCATTGGTCTGGATCATTCCTATCCATTCCCTCGTAAGACAGAAAACCTTCTATCGTTCCTTCTTCATTGAGCGCTTTCGGTTGCTGCGTTTCACCCACCAGTTACAGTCACTCCCCCCTTTACGGTACATTCGATGAAGCGCTTTGAGACGTCTTGATGAGGCGCGATATCAAATGCAAGGATTATTATCATTTAGCCCTGTCGATTCGTTCCTATGATGAACAGAAGGTGTTTTCAACACAATTTCATTGCTAAGAGCAGAGAATTGATGTGATTCAATTCCGAGCCTAATCCAGTTTATTTGATAACTTCCCTTAAACAGCTTTCATAAATGGCTGAAGCGACTGAGATGCTTGTTTTGGATCCGTCAGTATATTCTGTGAAGCTCTTTGAGACGTCTCGAAGACTTGATAAGGTGTTATATCAAATGAAAGGATTATTATTATTACTGTATTATTATTATTATTAACATCAGGTTCATCTTATACCCCAAATCAGTTATTGCTTCCACATCGTCATCCTGAAATTGTATTATCCCCAGATTTATTCCAAAAACAGTGCAAACCGTTTAGCATGTGCAATGTTCTGTGTCTCTCCTCCGCTCAGTTTAATCACTTCATTCACAGTTTACAAAGTAACCAGTGTTTTTTCCTGCACCTACCTGAATCAGCATCGTCCCCAGTAAATTCCAAATTTGAGTCAATTTTGTACCAGGCGTGGTTTTTTTTTCTTTAAGTGCTCCAATATGTTATCCTACGTGAAGAATGCTATAGCAATGCAAGTTGTTATATGGGGGCTCTTGGCAAAGAGAGACTTAACTTATTTTTGTGGCACTAAAAAGAAAAACATTTTAGTGAATTTTTTAATACGGGTGAATGGAAACCGAGTGGTTAAAAATGCAGGTCATGGCAGCTCCTGAAGAGTTGAGGTATCGTTATGACCTTTCATCACTACTCAACTCATTTAATCAAGTTCGAGCGCTCGCCCTCGCAAGCGATAGGGACCTGGGTTCGATTCCCGGGAGGGTGAAACCTTAGGCAAGTTTCCTCACCAAATAATAATCAGACCAATCCTTGCGTTTGATATCGCACCTTATCATGACAGTTAGATGTTATTTCTTTGGGGGGATTATTATTAGTCGTGTCGAGTAATAATAATAATAATCCTTGCATTAGATATAGCGCGGTTCACGTCTTCTAGACGTCTCAAAGCGCTTCACAGAATACACTGTAAAGTGAATTGACTGTATGTATTTGTGGGCGAAACGTGGCAGCCAATTGCGCACAGCAGCGTCCCCCCACAAACAGTCGTGGATTGAAATGACAAGTTTTTTACTAATTTTTTTTGAGCGATTCTTATTAAGCGTGTGGATTCAGGAAATTTGCCCAAGGTTTCGCCCTGGGACCTGCCTGGATTCGAACACATGTCTCACCCAGATTCTGGAAGACTGGGTTACCCCGAGCATCAACCAAACCAATGTGGTACTGAGTAGGAGGCAGGGACACAGCTTGGGGAAAAAAAATGCAGGTTGGCTGAATACTCATCAACAAATTTACATTGATACAGCGATCTTTCATGTCAGGAGGACTTGCCTATACACTCCTTACTAATATGATGTGTAACCTCTCCACGCCCCTCCCCACCCCCTTCTTAATTTGCATTAAAACAAGAAATAGAGCACTTTGGGCTGAGTACAGTAATTAGTTTTTTGTGTGCCATTTGTTGACTTCCTTAAATGTAGCGTCTATCAAAACCTACTTTGAAAACCTCCTTCGATTGATTATGTACGAAATCTTCTCCTCTTTGGCGAAACCTAGAAATCCTGGCACATTCAGCCTCTTCTCGTCTGTCGTTCCTCGACCGGGGTGTTGTAAATTAACCTTGTTTTCTTAACGGAATCTCGTTTTCAGGCCTTTGGGTTCATGACGCGCGTGGCTTTGCAAGCGGAGAAGCTGAATCATCATCCTGAATGGTTCAATGTGTACCACAAGGTAACCGGCACGTGTGATGCGTTTGATAATAAAATAGAGGAATCCTGATTGAAAAATATAAATCACCCCCAGTCAGTGGCAACGTGTAACCCATTACTCTCAAACCCGGGTTATATAACAGCACTGATTACTGTGTGTGTGAGTACTTCCTGCGCCAAATAAATAAAAAACACAATTACGCTTTTTGGTCGAAGAAACACATCTTTACGCACACACACACACACAAAAAAGAAGTGATATTTGCAGGAACTCGTGGAAGTTTTTGTGGGGGGAATATATATATATATATATTGCTGTGTCGCTTAATGCGCTACTGCTTGTTGGCTCCAAATAATGCCTTTGATGTTTGTTATAGAGATCTGCACAGGAGGATCAAAGGGGGTCTTAACCATTAGTAGCGCTGTAACTAGGGGGTATTATGTGCGAGTTTAATGCTGCTTTTAGCCCATCCAGACCATCACCAATTTAAACTGAGATCAGAGCGAATGCTCTGATGTTGGAACCACCCCCTCAAATGAGGCATCTGATTTTTCTTTTTAACTTTGCGCTCGTGCAAGATGTCTCTCTGCCTTTGCGCAAACTGTAGGAAGCCATAATTAATTCTAAGTTTCGTTTAATTTTTGTTCTGGGGTGGGGGCATATTAACACGCAAACACAAATCTTATGTCTGGACACCATTTCACCCACAAATTATATAGTCAATTCATTTAGCTTACAGTATACTCTGCAAAGTGTTTTGAGACGTTTAGAAGCTGTGAAAAGCGCTATATCAAATTCAAGGATTATTATTATTATATTATTATATTCTAACCAGCTGTTCCAGGTGCATTTTGTTGAGCTGCGTGTAGAAACAGAATTACGTTCTCCCTAGAATGGCCTTTCAGTGATGCTGACCTTTGTTTTGCTTAAAAAAAACACTTGCTTTGACTTGTATATGAAGAAGAGATGTTCAGACACGATATAACATAGGTCTATCGACAATAGGAACAGGAGGAGGCTATTCAGCACCTCAAGCCTGTTTTCAGACAATGACAGATCTTTAGATTCTCCCCTTTCAAGAACATAATAATAATACTTGCATTTGATATAGCGCTTTTCACGTCTTCAAGACGTCTCAAAGCGCTTCACAGAGTATACTGTAAAACGAATTGGGCGAAACGTGGCAGCCAATTGCGCACAGTAGCGTCCCCCACAAACAGTCGTGAATTGAAAGAGACCCAAGTTTTATTATTGTTTTTTTATTTCTCGGAGGATTATTATCATTAAATATAAATTCCTAATAATACCTCGACTGGGGAACACCTGAATGCTTGTGGAAATTGTAATCTAGTCTGAATCACTTAGCGTATGATAGTGAGGACTGGGAGGGATGCGCGGAGCGAGAAATCAGAGGGGAAAAAACATAGGGTGTACGTCCCCAGTTTGGAGTTAGAAATGTCAGGATTAGCTGCTACGAATCACAGCGTTTTTCCACTGACCTTATTTTAAATGGTTTCCAACCTCAGTTCAGCTGAACCGATCTATCAGGAGCCTAATGATTTCAGTCCGTGTTAAAATGGACTGCAGAGTATCACATTACCTTGACTGGAGGAGGTGCCGGTTGCAAACAAAAGAGATTGCGCTCTGCCTCGCGAGGGAGGCTCGTCTGAGAAGATTAGGAGAAAATAAAATAATGAAGATGAACAGAGAGTTGGATGAGGGAAGATGGAGCTCTTGCAGCTCAGTGTGTTAGAGCACTCGCCTTACAACCAACCGAGAGACCTGGGTTTGATTCCAGGCAGATCAGATCAGGGAGAAACTTGGGCAAATTTCCTTACTCCACACGCACGCACACACACACCACACACACGCACACACACACACACCACACACACACCACACACACACACACACACACGCCTGATAATACCTCAAAAAATGCACTAATAAATTGGTCACTTCAATCCGCAACTGTTTGTGCGCAATTGGCTGCCGCGTTTCGCCCACAAATATACAGCCAATTCACCTTACAGTATGTTCTACGAAGCGCTTTGAGACGTCTCGAAGACGTGAAAAGGCGCTACAATCAAAAGGCCAGGATCATTAGATCGAGTGTAAGGATTCTTATCATCATTAAACCGTCAATGGGCTAGCGCAGGATCGAACCGGGCGAAGTTGGCGAGTTGCGGATTGGCAAGGTTGCTTTGAGTGCTGCAGTGAATGTGCAGGGTGACAAGGGATGGCAGCCAAGGGCACCCTCCCTCGTGCATTTTTCATGCGTCTCCGCGCTCTTCCCATCAAGTGGTTTTGTTGTTAATCTCCCCCCGAGGTTCGAAAGTTCGAAAAAATCTGTTCATTAAAACGCACGAACCGCACTCCAGGCCAAACGAACGAACTCGTTTTCGTTTTATTTAAACAAAAAAAAGGACACAAACGCCGACATTCGGTTATTAACTACCTCCAATCCCAGTCGATCTCTTTGGTATCATTCCTGATGCCACTGCAAGGTCAAACGTTTGTTTGTTTGTGTGTGTGTGTGTGTGTGTGTGTGTGTGTGTTTGTTTCGCTCACACATACAGTCAATTCACTTTGCAGTATGTTCTGTGAAGCGCTTTGAGACGTCTGGAAGACGTGAAAAGCGCGATGCCAAATGCAAGGATTCTTCTTCTTATTTTTCTTATTACCCACATCAAAGACTATATTCTTCAAAATCGCAGCGCTAAATCTGTGCCGTGGCGCTTAGGGTTACATTGTGTTAACACGAAGTTTGATTGAAAGTAGAGCAATGTCGAGTAATGTCATTTCTATTAACTTTCACAAGCCATTGAAGGAAGATATGGCAACTCCAATCCAACTTGTATTTTTCCCTTGTTCCGAGATTATTTTTTTTTTTTCTTGGCTTCCGTGACAGTGTTCTTGTCACTGCTTGTAGCAAAAAAAAAAAACACACCACGGTCGACAGCTTTTTTTTCTATGTCCTTTCTTCTACTCTTTTTATTTAACTCATTTTCAAGGAGCCCCAAAGCCTGCCCACGAACCTGTCCCCCAATTTATGGCACGAATGAAACAGTTAACACGGGTGGGTGGGGGAAGGATGAAGCTGCTTTCAGTTTATTTTGCGCATTGTAATCTCAAACTTGAATGACTACTCTCATAATATTTCTTTTCCCCCTCCCTCCCTCCCTCCCCCCCCTCCCCCTAGGTTCAAATAACTCTTTCAACGCACGACTGTGGAGGGCTGTCCAAAAAAGATGTCAAACTGGCAAAGTTCATTGAACAGGCCGCAGCGTCAGTACATTAGGAGTCCTGTAGCTCAGTGGTTAGAGCAAACGAGAGACCTGGGTTCGATTCCTGGGTGGGTTGGCGAAACGTTGTTACTCCACACACCGCCTCTTGTGTACCTAGCAGTAAGTAGGATCCCGATTGTTAGTCAATTGGTGGATCGCTTTTCTAGGAGTGATGATCCCATTCAATTATTAATAAGAATTTGGTCTCTCAATCCACGACTGTGTGTGGGGACGCTGGTGTGCGCAATTGGCTGCCGCGTTTCACCCACAAAATATACAGTTAATTCGTTTTGCGGTATATTCTGCGAAGCGCTTTGAGACGTCTGGAAGATATGGTAAGGCGCGATATCAAATGCAAGGATTATTATTATTGTATTACTTATTCTTGTCCCTTTGCTTTTTTTTAAACAAAAGAATAAGTTCTGTTACTTTGCAAGGCTGCTTTTGACACTCTAACTCAACAGGAGTCATTATTGCTCGAAACAATTTTCACAGCCATTCATGTTGGAGGTGATCGTTGTTATGTGTGTGTGTGTGTGTCTTGCCCTCAGTTGTAATGTGAAGGACCGTCCCTTCAAAATGTGAGTCCCAACACAGATACTGCAATCACTGTGGATTGCAAGTGATTCCAGTTAATTTCTCTCCCGAGCGTGAATTATACACAATCAACACACAATCTACTTGTTGTTCAGTGCCAGAGCAGTAAAGAGGCGAGATCGACTCCTTTACTTAATAATAATAATAATCCTTGCATTTGTTATAGCGCCTTGTCATGTCTTCATAGAAGATGAATACACTGCATATCACAGAATTTACTGTATATTTTGTGGGCGAAACGCGGCAGCCAGTCGTGGGCTGAGTGACCAATTTATTATTATTTTTATTATTAGTAATAGTATTAGCTGCCACGTTCACCAACAAATACAGAGTGAACCCTGCCAAGTGCTTTGTGGTGTCCTTGTGATTTGAAAGTCAAGTATGAAGATTTTTCTCTCCTCTGTCTTACTAAAACACCTCACTTTGTTTTTTTGTCGGTCCTGTGGCCTATGGAAGTGCTGACTGTTTGGTACACTGTAATGTAGACATGACGAATGTTTCGGGAAATATCTGTTGAGATTTGTCCGAAGTAGATTAACCGGCTCAGTTATAATAACATTTGGAAACAGAGGCGGCTTGGGTGAAATTATTGTATCCGTAAATTTCGGTTTCGGAAGCTTTCTCAGAACAAATTCTCTTCCGTAAATTTTTGAAAAATCATTCCATGTTCTTCTCAAACAAGTT
This sequence comes from Hydrolagus colliei, assembly GCA_035084275.1. Classification (NCBI taxonomy): domain Eukaryota; kingdom Metazoa; phylum Chordata; class Chondrichthyes; order Chimaeriformes; family Chimaeridae; genus Hydrolagus; species Hydrolagus colliei. Next base: position 1,495,566 of record CM068752.1, on the reverse strand, counting down.
GTGCGTTATTTACTATGGCTAGAATCGCTCTCGTTTCTTGGGGGGAGCCAATGTCTCGTTTTTAGCAACAACAAGAAACATTCGTAGAGAGCCTTTCAAGTTGGGAGGACGTCCCGAGGCGACGGCAGGTGAAGTCCAGCGATAACCGAGCCATTCAACCAAAGGAATCGATGGAGACAGCAGCCACCTACTAACTGCCCTTGAACATGTGCGCGTGAGGTGGATGGAAATACAGCCGCTATAATTCAAGTTTTATTTTCCCGTCTGCCTTGGCTTAGTTTGGTGGACAGACTATTATAATGTCGCTTGCTGTACAAATGAAATTGTGTATATAATAAAGAGATCTGCTTGGTAACGAGCTGCGTGCTGCCTGTTTTGATTATACAATATGTGCTGTACAATATTTAAACTGGCCCAACTATTAAGCTGTCAGTGATGGTTGCTTGTCTACGTTAGACCTCATTAGTAACCGGTTTCCGTTCGATCCAGACAAAAGTGACCTTGGAGTTTCAGTTGCCACGGCCTGCAGTGAAGTCTGTGTCGTTCAGATGGGCCATTGTGCGCAGTTGGCAGCCGCGTTTCGCCCACAAATATACAGTCATTTCACTTTCCAGTATATTCTGTGAGGCGCTTTGAGACACAGTCTAGAAGATGTGAAAAGATGTCGAATGTCAAGGATTTTACTCTGAACTAAATGGATGTGTTCTTTATTTATTTAAATGGAAGAGGAGGGGTAAAAAATGGAGAGAGAGAAAAAAAATCTATATTTAATAATGGCTTCAACCTATACTCAGGGCAACATTAAACTCAGAATGTCTGTATGTAGCATCGTCATAATGCTTTATTGTTTGTGTTGTTGCCAGGTAAGTCTTAATCCATTCTAGAATCTTACAATTTGACACCTAACCTTTCAGCCGACATGTTATACCCGTTGATATTTCATTCCAAATGAAATCTCACATCCGTGGCATTTAAGATTTAAATACACATTTAACGTACCAGAGTGACCAATAAAGGCACAAACATATTCGGCTAAAAATGAAATCTTCAAAATCGAAAACCACCTTTTCTGTCTCTAAACAATCAATGGGATCCATCATAGAAAAAACTAAAAGGTAGGTCTGAGCTTCACAATATTCACTACTTATGTGCACTGAATAAATTATTGCTCCGTATTTAATGGCTGAAACATGGCACCGTCTACAATTTATTAAAATAATAACAATCCTCGTATTTGATGAAAATCTTCTAGATGCCTCAAAGCGCATTGCAGAATATACTGTAAAGTGTGGTGACTGTATTTTCTAAAAATAATAATATAATAATAATCCTTATGTTTGATATAGCGCTTTTCACATCTTATCGACGTCTCAAAGCGCTTCACAGAATATACTGTAAAGTGAATTGACTGTATATTTCTGGGCGAAACGCGGCTGCCAATTGCGCACAGCAGCGTCCCCCACAAACAGTCGTGGATTCAGAATGACCAATTTTTATTATTATTGTATTTTTGTGGGCGAAACGCGGCAGCCGATTGCGCACTAACAGTTGTGCATTAAATGACTAAAAGGTTATCATTATTATTGTTGTTAAATGATATACAATCATTTCTATGAATTTATTTTTGCTCTCTCTCTTTCAGGCATCGACTTGCGTTTCAGATTTATGTCAAAGTGATTACGAAGCATTGGCTTTTCAGAGGAATAATCCTCGTGATAATTGTCCTAAATTCACTGCTGATGGCGTTGCAAAGCATAGAATCATTACAAATAAGGTTCTTTGAATTCTTTGACGTAAGCCCAAGATTATATGTCAAGTGTATGAGGAATTTCTTTCCTACTTCTACCTACAGCTATTGTGAGCTCATTATTTAGTGCCCCCTGATCGATGTATCAAGCTGAAAGGTTTAGACAGTTGCTTAGCTCAGTTAGATGTGCGAGACTTGTGTGCTTATCATATCTATTATGTAATCCCTCACTTAATGTAATCTATAAATGGAATTTTGTTGTTGTTAATAATAATAATAATCCTTGCATTTGATATTGTGCTTTTTCACATCTTCTAGACGTCTCAAAGCGTTTCCAACAGAATATCCTGTAAAGTGAATTGACTGTATATTTTGTGGGCAAAACGCGGCAGCCAATTGCGCACAGCAGCGTCCCCACAAACAGTCGTGGATTGGAATGACTAATTTATTATAGATTTTTTTTCGGCATGTGGAGCAAGGAAACTTGCCCAAGGTTTCGCTCTGATCTGCCTGGATTCGAAACACAGGTCTCACGCTTGTAAGGCGAGTGCTCTAACCATTGAGCTACAGGAGCTATACTCTATTATTGTATTGCGTTGTGTGTTTCTAAAGTTACCTTTTTCCACAGCCCATGAAGGAAGATTTGCTTCTCTGTCTGGGTGTTGTCCTAATTTACCACAGGGAGCAGGAGGGAAGTTAATGTTGTCAAAACATTGTAAAGGGTGCCAGGGAAAGGAATGAACCTGAGGATTGAAACCAATTATACAGTCTATTCAATTTGTAGTACATTCTGTGAAGCGTTTTGAGATGTCGCATCGAATGCAAGGATTAATGTAATATCACCGGCAGCACACTATTTCATTGTGGAAGATAACACGGAACAAACATTCAGCTGACCGATAGCGAGTAAGTTAAAGGTCGCATTTTAAACCTAAGGCCCATAGAGCTGAGTTGCGCCATCGTCCAATTGGGGGCAAGAACTGTTTCTGAATCGGTTTTGAGAGGGATCGTTAACCTCTTTCTCCTGGTTGTTTAGGTGACGGAACAATTCTTCTTGTCCATTTACATCATGGAGTTTGTGATGAAGGTTTACGCAGAGCCAGTCAAATATTGGAAGAGCGGTTCCAATGACTTTGATTTTATGGTGTTGCTGCTCTCTGTGATCCAACGCATTCTCACGGGCAAACAGGAGAGGGGATTCGGTTTGATCCGTGCAGTTCACTCACTCCGAACTCTCAGGACAATTTCCTTCATCCGCGGGTTGCAGGTAAAGTGCGACAGGTTGATTCTAAAACCCCCTGCGGCTGTGAAACCCATCATCCGAAATTCTGCCGCCAGCATCTTCTCACCCGCACCAAACTCCGCTCCCCGATTACCCCCACTATGCCCCGAGTCTCTGGAACTCCCTTCCTCACTCTCTTTTGCCTCACCACCACCCCCTCCACATCTCGTCCTATTCTCGGGTCTGGTCTCGGCTAAAGACCTTTCTTTTCGACCGCACTTTCGGTCACCTCTTTCCCCCCCCCCCTCCCCCCCTCTCTCTCCCCCTGGCTCAGCAACCCCCAGGATCGGTTATTGGGAAGCGCTCTGTGACCCCGTCCGGCGTGGAGTGAGGGAAGGCACTATATAAATCCAAGTTGTTGTTGTCATTATCCGAACCGACTGACCTCGCGAAGCACAAATAACACAAGATTTCGGATCTTAAACCGTCGATCGGTGGCCCCCACCCAAAAAAAACCCTATAATAATGATAGTAGTACGGCTTTGTCGTTCAATTTGCGTTCCATTCTGTGTTTCAACCTTGAACAGGTCCTATCTGCTGCTTTGATGAAGACTATAAAGAGTGTCCTCTACATCCTGTTCCTGCTCTTCCTGCTGCTGTTTGTGTTCGCTCTGATCGGATTCTATTTCTTCAAAAATGGTAACGAGCAGAATGTCCAGCATTGGGGCAGCCTGAGAGCTGCTTTCTTCACCCTCTTCAACATGGTGACGGTAAGGAACCGCATTGTATGCACGCGCGGAGATACGATTAGCCCAATGTTTGCGTTATAGCCGGAGCTCTGTGGTTAGAGCGCTCGCCTTATGAGCGCGTCTAGACCCCCCCCCCCCCCCCCCCAGCGTGTTTCGCATCCAGGCAGATCAGGACGAAAACCTTGGGCAAGTTTCCTTACTCCACATTCGCACGCACGGACCTAATAATAATCCACCTCCCACCCCACCACCCCTCCCCACCGCCTCCCCACCACACCAAAAAAAACACACTATAATAAAATTGGTCATTCCGATCAACCCAAAACTGTTTGTGGGGGGAACGCTGCTGTGCGCAATTGGCTGCGCGTTTTGCCCACAAAATATACATTCAAATAATCACTTTACGGTATATTCTGTGAAGCGCTTTGAGACGTCTGGAGGATGTGAAAAGGGCTATATCAAGTGCAAGGATTATTATTATTATTATAATTATTATTATTATTAGATGGGATTGACTAACAGATTGGCTTGTGCCTTTGCAGATGGACAGTTGGACTGATTTTCAACCTCAAACCCCGAAAAATACTTTCAGATGGAATCGGATCTTCACAATCGGTTTTATTTTACTGGGCTGTTTCCTATTCTTCAACCTCTTCATTGGAGTTATCATTATCAACATACGGGTAACTATCCTCCCCCTGTCACACGGACGACACTCACCGCTGGCAAATGGGAACAGCGCGAATGCTAGAATACTGACCTGTAATCATGTATTTAAGTCGCATTTAACGCACTCTATTTAGGTTCTCAAGCAATTGTTAATGTGGATTGCAATATAAGGTTGTAAATTTTTTTTAAAAAAAATACTGTGTACAGTCAAACATTGTTTGGAAACTTTCTGTAATTTGTACTCTCGTTCTGACAATTGTCATAATTTGCAGTTGTTTTGAACGGTGTGTATGTGTGTGTGTGTGTGTTGGTGTGTGTGTGGGTGGGTGGGTGGGTGTGTGGGTGGGTGTGTGTGTGTGTGTGTGTGTTCAGCGCGTTGAGACGTTCTCCCGACTTGAAAGGCGCTGTACAAGTGTAATGTTGTTGCTGTTGTTGTTGTTATTACCATCTCACACGATGATGTGTTTTTGCCAGTTTTGATTTTTGTGGCTGCTGCTGTGCTGGTGAGTGTAGTTTTCTGTGCGGTGTTTGCGAAAAGGTCATTGTTTCGCTTCCAGGAATCGGACAAAGAATTTAACAAGGCCATCATAGCAGAACGAGAAGCTCTGTTGCTTCAAAAAAAGCAGGCTATTGTGTTCAGGCAAGAAGAGCATATCAAGCATTTGATGGAGAAACAGGTACTGGATTTAGTCTGAATCTACTAATCATATTTGCAGTCGACACAGCAGCCAAATGCGTACAGCAGCGTTCCACAAACAGTCGTGGATTGAGTGACCAAATCTATCGATTTCTGATAATAATAATACTAATAATATTTGCATTCTTATCGCATCTTTGAGACGTCTCAGAGCATTTATAATAATCGTTGCATTTGATGAAACACCTCAAAGCATTCCACGGGATTTAACGTAAAGCGCGGCAGGATTGTGTATTTGTGGTTTGAAGTGAAGTTTGGCATTTCACTTTCTGAAAGTTTGGCATTTTACTTTCCAATTCTCTCCCTCTCCTCCCAACTCTCTCCCTCCCCTCCCCTCCCCTCCCCTCCCCTCCCCTCCCCTCCCCAACCCTTCCCTCCCCTCGCCACTGTGGGTGTGTTTTGTACGTTCGTTTTTCTGCAGAAAACCAGCCAATTTGAAAGCTTTGGGGAAAAGGTGCAGAACTTTAAAACAACCCTACGACACGATGATTATATCTTGACTGATGATTTATGTTGCAGTCTGCCATTCATAGACATTTACTTCACAATCCTTGATCAGCAGGATGACACTTTGTATAAGTAAGTTAAAAAGTACCGAATTGTGTAAACGATCGATAATAATAATATTAATAATAATGCTTGCTTTTGAGACATATCTATTTATTATTATTGTTTATCCCGGGCGAAACGCGGCAGCCGATTGCACGCAGAGGTGTCCCACACACAGTCGTGGACTGAGTGACAATTCAATTAAAAAAAAATAATAATCCTCGCATTTGATACAACGCTTTTCGCATCTTATCGAAGTCTCAAAGCGCTTCACAGAATATACCGTTAAGTGAATTGACTGTATCTTTGTGGGCGAAACGCGGCAGCCAATTGCGCGTCTCCCACAAACAGTGGTGGGATTATCACCCGGCATGTGGAGCAAGGAAACTTGCCCGAGGTTTCGACCTGCATGGGAACCGATGCGAGAGCTCTTGTCGCTAAGCTACGGGAATCCACCAATAAGTTCTTGTAACTCAAACTAAACGGGTGATAAAGTAATCTGATATTCTTCCCTATTGCAATACTGTCTGTCCAACAGAAAGTGACACGATTTTAAATTGACAAGGTGTGTTATGCATATGTGTGTGTGTGTGCGTGTGTGTTTGCTTTGTTTGTTTGTTTATTTTTCTGCAGAAAACCAGCCGATTTGAGAGTATTGGTGACGAGACAAGCTTACAATTTTGTGCCAAGCCTCCTGCGCTTCCTGGCTGTTAAGCCTGTACTGTACTTGGGTTTCTTATTAGTCGAGGCCAAGTTTTTGATGTCTCTTTTTGTTCGACAGCTGGGTGTCACTCTTGGAGGGAGGGGGGGGTGGGGAGTTGGAGGGAAACACGACGATTGGCTTTGCTGAAGCGCAATCCAAATTGGCCGCAATTCTAAAGGTCTAAGAGAAACATCATCTCGAAAGCCCAGACTAACTGGAATTTGGGACCTCCAGTCTCAGGAAGATAATAACAATACTGATGATAATCTTTGCGTTTCACATCTTATCGACGTCTCAAAGCGCTTCACAGAATTTACTGTAAAGTGAATTGACTGTATATTTGTGGGCGAAACGCGGCAGCCAATTGCGCACAGCAGCGTCCCCCACAAACAGTCGTGGGTTGAAAATGACCGATTCTATTCTTGTGTTTTTTTGGGGACGGATTATTATTAGGTGCGTGTGTGTGTGTGTGCGCGGAGTAAGGAAGCTTGCCCAAGGCTTTGCTCTGATCTGCCTGGATTCGAACACAGGTCTCGCGCTTGTAAGGCGAGCGCCCTAACCACTGAGCTAGATCTGTGAGGATGGTGCTAAAGGGATACGTGCTAAAGGGTGACTTGAGAGGTAACAAAAAAAATAGTTTTAAGGGGATTTTCTTCATCGAGATAACATTTGGTTTCCACCCCTCCCCCCCCCAACCCACCCCACTCCCCCTCCCGCACCCCCACCCCCACCCCCACCCTCTCAATTTCAGATTGCAGAATCTCTACTTTGAATTGTCTTACCTTCTGGGAAACATGTTGAAAGGAGAGGATGACTCACGTAATGTAAAAGTCAAACAGGACGAAGAATTAACTGAGGAACCCGACGTATTGAAAAAAACATTTCTGTGAGATTTTAATGAGAATGAAACTGCAGATTAAAAAGAATCCCAAAGTCCCTCCTGTGTCTGTCAATGGATATTTGATCAGTGTTATTTGCGGTTTACTGCTTTACCCTTGTTCCGTTTTCTAGCCTTGTCACGTCCACTGTTCACTGTCAGTATTCCCTCTTGGGTCAACTGTAGACGAATAGAACAATTTTTTTTAATACTCTGTGAAACGCTTTGAGAAGTCTAGAAGATCTGATAAGGCGCTGTATCAGATACAAGGATTATTATTATTACAGTATTTTTATGAGTTCAATTTTTCTTCTATTTTTAACCACATGCTTTGCTGTATCCTGGATCCTGGA
>CM068752.1:1458000-1487800 GCA_035084275.1 Hydrolagus colliei | reverse complement strand
TCCACATTACCACAGCCAGAAAAATGTCACAGACCGTGTCGTGTGCCTTTCAGGATAGATTTAAATCAAAACCAGCCTCAAAACTCAGTTAAAAGCCTGTATTTAGCACTATATCGTTTGTTTAGTTGATACATAATATAGTTATTATGATATTAATCCCGGCAATTGATATAGCGTTAGAGCGCTGGAAATAACGACTGCGAAATATTCTGTGCGGTAATAATGTGACAGACACTTGCAATGTCTATTCTGCAAATGCGAATGCAATGCCAAATGCTTAGTGACTGTGACTGTTACATCAGAGCAGCCATAATGGGCTGGAGAGAGAGAGAGAGAGAGAGATAGAGAGGAAGAAAGGGAGAAAGAGAGAGAGAAAAGGGTTTCATCTGGATTGAGGTTAATATATATAGATATATATATAATATATATATAGCCTTAGGGTTAGGGTTATTTATATATAATATATATATATAAACTAAATATAAACTGAATGCAACTAATAATTACCAAGAATATAAATTATTTTCATATACATATAAATATATAGAGATATATTTAATATATATTTTAAAGCAGACAGATTTCAGGAAGTAATTTTGACCCTCAGGATGTGTTCAGATGCCATTCACAAATCGCCTCAAGTTGCAGTCTTGTGTGTGTGTTTTTTAAGAATATATTAAATCTGCAACCCGAACACTTACTTCTATTTCATTAGAAATTCATATTCCACTCTCCTAGCTAGTTACACACTGTTCGACACGCACGTGTATATTGTTGCTATGTGTCCAGCTCTAGTTACCCCCCCCCACCCACCCACCCACCCACCCACCAGCAAAGGACAGAAAAAAATATTTATTTTAAATTAAACCACTAAAGATTTGGTATCAGATAGCACTGTTTTTGCAAACCACTGTGTGGATTTACAAGTGGTACTAGGAACAAGTATCACTTGGATTGAATGTAAAGATCATTAACAGGATTACAATCACAGGATATTATCTATTCTTTTGTGTTCTCGACACAGATCTCATGGAAACAAAAATAAGTTCATAACAATATTGGGTGGGGAGGGGTTGGTGGTTGGGTGTGAGTGGGGGAGAGGGGGGTAGAGAAGGCGAGGGAGGGGTGGAGAGAGAGAGAAAGGAAGAGAATAAAGGATATGAAATTATTAGTTCTCTCTCTGTCTCTCTCTCTCTATATATATATATACATATTATATACAGAGAGAGAGGGTGGGGGTTGAGGGATGGGGTGGGGGGGGGGGGGGGGGGGACACAACAGAGAGAGAGAGAGAGAGAGGGTGGGTGGGATAGAGTACAAAATGAGGAACAAGTTGAACTTGAAATGTTTAGAAATTCCAAAGTCTACGAGGTGAGATATGACAGTGGAACAATTTAACAACATTTTCTCTGTATGTCCACTGACCCTATGCCTCTCACGTTCACGTTAGAATCTATCTCCCCATTTCTCTCTCTCTCTCTCTCTCTATATATATATATATGTGTATTAAACGGGGTGGTAACATAACAGGATGTCGGCAGTTCTCTCTCAACTGAAGCAGAGCAGATGTCTCCCAGATTTGAACCTTGTGTGTGTGTGTGTGTGCCCCCAATACTGTATAGCAAACAAAAAAACTATATGCCTTGAGTTCACAATGAAAGCGTTCACGCTCCACTGCCTCAAACATGCAGTTTATTCACATCAACCCCAAAACAGAGACTGATTGACTCAATCCTGTGCAAGATTCCCTTTTTTAAAAGAAAACAGAATACATACATACATATATACACACACATATTTATTTACACACACACACACATACATAGTACATACACACACACATACATACACAAATACATATATAAACACACACATTCATACATACATACATACATACATACATATACACACATGATTCTTAATCCTTATGGCTTTTCAGAAGAATTGCCAACATTAATTTAAATTTGAACCATTTTTCCCTTTGTTTTCTCTGGATATAATTAACGGGCAAAGTTACCCCAAACTCATATCGTCCAACCTCCACACAACCTCCACACCGCCCCCCACCCACCCCCCCCCCCAAAAAAAAAAAAAAACTATTTCAGAAACGGTTTGGATTGAGTCAGTCAGACCATCATCCCAGTCTGTCTAGTGGGATTAAAAATTCAAACTACCAGGAGGTCAAAGATTAAGCATTCCTGGTTGTGTGTGCACCTCAAATATAGATTATTTTCTCTATTCACCTGACATGAATTCCTATTTCCCTCCCACACCCCACCATCCCATCCTCCTCCCCCCCCCCCCACTCCCTCATACCCCACCCCCCCACACACACACAACACATTGTTGTGTCATTTACTATAATACTTTCCAACACAGCAGTTGCATAAATATTTCAAGTCAGTGGTCGTGTCACTCACCCACCTACATCTTATTGCACAAAGCAAGTGTTACAGGTCACATCTGCTGGTTCCAGAAATATATACACAGACACTCACACTTAGTTGTGGGTGGGTGCAGAGTCCAGGCTGGTTTAGATTCGTCTAAATTAACGCTCAAAGTTCTTTTTCATGGGACGTTTTTATAAATTTTTTAATATAATTTTTTTTTTTTAAAAGGGATGGGGATGTAAATGAACCCAATGGGTTGTAATAGACCTTACAATAAACCAGTTTTTTGTTCCAGTTCTGAGCGTGTGTTAGCTGTTGTTGTTGTTGTGTTAAAATCTCCCTCTTTCATTCAATCCACAGTGAATTCTACTCCTGTGACTTTCAACCGCCACAACAACAATAATAACACCAATCCTTGCTTTTGATATAAGCGCCTCATCACGTCCTCCAGACGTCTCAAAGCGCTTCACAGGATGTACCGTAAAAGTGAATTAACTGTCTATTTTGTGGGTGAAACGCGCAGCCAATTGCGCGTAGCAGCGTTCCCCCGCAAACAGTACTGGAAGTTTTTTTGAAGGATTTTCTTTGAAGGATTATTATTAGGCGCGTGTGTGTGTGTATGTGTGTGAGTGAGGAACCATTGCCCATGGTTTCACCCTGACCTGGAATCAAACCCAGGTCTCTGGCTTGCAAGGCAAGTGCTCTAACCACTGAGCTACAGGACTCCACATATATAAATACAGTATTATCTGTGCTGTTCAAAGGAAAGGTGGGTGTGGGGGGACGCTGCTGTGCGCAATTGGCTGCTGCGTTTCGCCCACAAATATATACAGTCAATTCCACTTGACAGTATATTCTGTGAAGCGCTTTGAGACGTCTAGGAGACGTGAAAAGCGCTATGAAGATAATAAATGCAAAGATTATTATTGTTGTTAATGTTATTATCTTCATTGGGTTTTCAAGAATAACTGGTTGTCACCCTCCCCACTCTTTGTTCCTGAAGGTGGCAGGTTAGGGGAGCTATATTTGTACAGTGTTTGGGGGAGCTGATAACTGTACCTCATCTCCTTACACCAAACAACATGCATTTACAGTAGTGGGAAGGGGATGGAGGGAGGGAGGGAGGGAGCGAAGGAAGGAAGGAAGGAAGGAAGGAAGGAAGAAGGAAGGAAGGAAGGAAGGAGGAGGAGGGAGGGAGGGAGGGAGGTCAGTGGACAGTGATACAGATCACACACCAATCTGTATCTCTCCCTTCTCCTCCTCACCATCACTAAGTTGAAAATTTTTAGTATTATTCCCCCCCCTCCATACTCCCCCTATTCACCCCCCCCTCTCTCCCCCCCCACCCCCCCCCCCCCCCCCCCCCCCCCCCCCCCCCCCCCCCCACCCCCACCCACCTCAACTGCCACCCACTGACAGGTAACACAGTAAAGGATTAGTAGGAAAGACTGAGACCTGTCTAATCTGTGTGGAGCTTTGATGGATTGAGACATCACTCATATTTAATGAGTGTGTGTGTGTGTGTTTTTAGCAGTTGATGCTGTTACATTTCTGTTGCTGTCTCTCTCTTTCTTTAATGATGGAAACTCTGGTACAGTACAATGATCTCAAAGTCGAATTATCAAATGCCAATTCTACTTTGACGTTTGCTCACCGCAGATTCTGCAATGCCTGAATTACAGACAGATCAGCCAGAGTTCAACAGTGTCAGTCAGAGGGACCAATACAGACACACATTCACACACACTCACTCACACTCACTCTCTCTCTCTCTCTCTCTCTCTCACACACACACACACACAGAGACAGATTGATGTTTCAGCATTTGAGTTGACTTTTAAAACAGTTGACTTTTAATGGCGACTGGAGCTGAGATAGATTTGGATAGTACAGTATTTGATCAGAGAAATACAAACATAAAACAAGAGATCTCTAGGCTTTACTGTCTCTCCCGAAAAGTAAGCAATGGCAAAACTTTAGCCTCTGTTTCTGTGTCTTTTCCCCCCAAAAATGATTAAATAAAAAGGTCGATATTTATCAAACGCAAATAGAACTTGTGAATGAAATTACTATCGAATGAAAAAAAACTACAGGCCATTCGTTACAGTACAGAACATTAATAAAATCGTGTGTGTGTGTATGTGTGTAGGAGGGACATTTGGGGTCTCTTAAATAAAACCAACAATAGAAACAAACGAACAAAAAAAAGAGAGCAGATTTATCGTTTACTAAAAAAAATCCCGAAAAAAACGTTTTTTTTAAATTAAAAAAAAAGTCAATCAGAGTCAATTTTAATATTGGATTCATTTAAAATCTAAGCATCCATCGGTTTTTATCCGTTCACGACAGGAATTGGCTGATGCTGGGCGATTAAATGACACCTTTTTAATAAAATAGATTCAGTAAATACTTGGTCAGGCATTGAGTGAGAAAAGATTATTCGTTGGAAACTAGCTTTCATCTGGCGACCACTGTTGATCTATTACTACATCAAATGACGTTTATGATTGTCAAGTATCATACAAATCAAATTATTATAAATTAGATTACTTGTAATTCTGGATAGGTTTTTAAAAAAGTAAAATATATATATATATCACTTTTGCACTACTAAACCAAGCCTACATTGGGACACATACACACATACAATGATGCTTAGAAGCAAGAATTATCAATTGCACTGAAAAATAACCTCTTCCAAATCTCTGTACAAACAGCAGCTAGTTCAACAGGTTTTTTTGGTGTGGGGGGGGGGACTAAAATAACAAGAATTAAGCAGTTTCACACACACAAACACACGCACACACACACACACAAACACATAAGACACACACACACACACACAGGTAATCACGAAAAAAGGAAGTTTTTTTAGAGGGGGGGTGGGGGGGGGGGGGAGGGGGGAGAGTGTATGTGATCAATTGAGGATTAATCTGAGGGGAAAAGTGAAAATCTACGTTTTCGTCTTTAAAATCACCCCGACCTGTAGCTCAGTGGTTAGAGCACTCGCCTGTCAAGCATTTGCTCTGCCATAAATATATACAGTCAATTCACTTTACAGGATATATTCTGTGAAGCGCCTCTGAGATATGAAAAGCGCTATATCAAATACAAGAATTATTATTATTATTATTATTATCCATGGACTCAATACAATGGAACAAACATTAATGAACGAATGGTGATTTGTTTTTGAGAGTTTCTTGCTTGGATCACATACACACACTCTCCTGTATTCAATTAATTTCAGAAATACAGTTATCTAGTAACTCGCTCATTGATTCCATATCCCCCCCACCCACCACCTCCCCACCCACACACAACACACTCACACACATACATACAAACATACATACACACCAACACACACTTACACAACACACACACACACACACACAACACATACATACATACATACAAGATATACACCACACACCAACATATATATACAGACAGACACACAACACAAACTTATACAACACACACACAATACACACAGTGCCTTAAATACTGTACTTAAACGCTGTTTGGAATCAACTCTAATTTCTTCTTATGGATTATTTTGCTTACAGCCCTCTCTTTTTTTAAAGAAAATTAAAAAAAGTTTCATTCTCCTGAACGGTAAAAAAACCCAGAAGCGAGTGGACCAATTTGCTAGTTTGCTTCTAGTAATACTCTCACAGAAGATAGCTGGTTTATACATTTATATGATAAGATATAGGTTTAAAGGAGGCAAAAAATATATATTTAAAAATCAAAGGTAGTGTTGTCCTGGTTTAAAAGAATTGCATCGGACAGACTACAGCTAGTTAATGTGAATCGGGAAATATGCAATCCAGTTTTATGTCTAATTAATTGTGGAAATACTGTATACTATACTATAGGGAAATGATACAGAGATCCCAAACATGTGTTTGGGAGAAAAAAAAAATCCTCGGGTTTCTAACCATGTTTGAGTTTTCAACTGTTGTGAACAAAAAATAAACCAGTCAAATTATCCCCAAATCCTTTAAATTGGATCTCAAACAGCGAGAGTCAAATTAGCAAATTATGCAGTAATAATGCCTTTATCGGGTGTGTTGGAAGGATTCTTATTTTCTCTTTTTGAGGGGGGGTACAGGACATGAAATTATTCAATGGAAACAGAATATGAATAATAATTAGAATAAAATTCGCATTTTCAGGGGGTGGGGGAGGAAAGATACTTATCCTGATATATTGGCATTTTTTATTCTAAAAAAAATCATATTTGATGTGACCAATAATAATAATATTAATACTTGCATTCGATACGGTGCTTTTCACATCTTCGAGAGCGTCCCAAAGCGCTTCACAGAATGACTGTAAAGTGAATCGAGTGTATATATTTGTGGGCGAAACGCGGCAGCCAATTGCGCACAGCAGCGTCCCCCCACAGACAGTGGTGAATTGAAAATGACCCAATTTTTTTTTTTGGGGGGGGAGAGATTATTATTAGGCGTGTGTGTGGGGGAGTAAAGGAAACTTGCTCAAGGTTTCGCCCACTGACCCGCCAGGAATCGAACTCTCTTGTAAGGAGAATGCTCTAACCACTGAGCGATAGGGGCTCCATTGTAATAATAATCATGATAATGATAATACTTTTGGTCACCCAATCCATGAATGTTTGTGGGACATTACTGTGAGCAATTGGGTTCCAATTGTGTCTCGTGTGCACAAAATGCACAGCCACTACACTTCACAGTGTGGACTGTGAAGCGCTTTGAGATGTCTCGAAAGACGCGGTAAGGTGCTGTATCAAATGCAAGGATTATTATTGGTGGATTCTTACGATTATATTGAGGCTGGGGGTCACTTTGGGCGAATTTCTGTCCTTTTATAAATGATGTGGCTAATGTGGATTATATTATTATTATTATATTGGAAACATTGTATTTGTCCCTCACAGCTCTATCAGACAGCAATCTCCACACTGTAGACAATATTGACACTGTGTCTAACCGGATAGAATGCAATTTCCTCTGTCTTTTTTTCAAAAAAACTAAAATAAATAATTGAACACCCTGTTTGGGAAGGGTGGAGGGGCTGGGGTGGAGGGGAAAGGTGTGGGGGGGGGGGGGGGGGGGGGGGGGGGTGTTAGTGCAGGATAAACACACCTGTACACACTGAGACTTTGCTTTGTTTAATGTATTTTTATTTTGTTATATTTGATTGTAGTTTATTTCATTTAAATTTAATTTATTTTAATTTAAATGTTTATTTTATTTTGTTTTATTGCTGTGCATGGTTGAAGTCACTACACTCACTCGCACTGGAGAATATAATTTTTTCAATCCCAGTGAAGGTGAAAACTGTTATAGGTATTGATCCGTTTTGTTTCATTTCCCCCCCACCTTTTCCTTCCAATAGATGGGTTGGTTGGTGTCAACACACACTCACACACACTCTCTCTAACACAGATACACTCACACACACACACACAATCACACACTCACACACACACACACCCTGTCACACACACACAATCTCTCTCACACTAACACACACACTTTCTCTCACACTCACACATACACACACACACCCATTCACACTATCACACACTCTCTCTTTCACATACTTTTCTCACACACACACACTCACACACGCACACTCTCTCAAACACTCACACACCCTCTCACACTCACACAGTCACACACATATACACCTCCCTCTTTCTTTCTCTCTCTCTCACACACAGACAGTAAGTATCCAGAGAGAGATACTTATGAAGAAAATATTAATTTGAGTTAATTATTTTATTTTATTTAGGGGGACTAAAGCACAATGTAAATGGTTAAATAAATAAAATCCATGTACAGTAACTGGTTAAATAAATAACCATTTAGGCAAAATTGAGAGGACTAGTCCTGGTTGGGAGTTTGTGTGTGGTTCACTATTTGATGCTGTTTCTTAAAACAGTGAATCCTGTGGTGTACAGTATTTTGATTGGAAAAAATGCTTTATTTTACCTTTAATACACAGATGACAGTTTTTTTTCTCCTCCCTCTTTTATGTTAAGGTCATATTGTTCGTCTGCTTAAATATTATTATTTTTTAAAAAACACAAAGACTGCCTAGTGTGAAGTGAGTCTTGTTAAGTGGGATTTGGGGAGGATCAGGGAAATTTTAGTATTTGATCTATATTTTGCTATATTACTAAGCAGTTACCCCTTTTTTAATCACCTCTTAACCATCAATTTCCCCCAAAATTTACCTTTAGTGGCTGCAGCAATCTTAATGGTTTTTCTTTAAGCTATTTCTAAATGAATGTATTGGGGAAACTCGTTCTTGTAACTCTACAGTTTAAAATGAACTAACAAACATACTCAAACATTGTGGAATTAATTTAAAGGAGACATTTATATATCTATATCTATATATATATATGTACCCTGGGAAAGTAGGTGTTATTTGGGGTGAAAGATTTGAGCTTTCAGATTGTTGTTTGCGTGTCTAGGTTGACTCTATATAAATGATTTTAACAACTGGGGTTTCTGTTCCACAGATAAAGTGACTAATTTCTCTCTCAATCTCCTGACCTGATGAATATATTTCCACTTTTTTTTATTAAACAAGGGATTGGATATCCAAGTCGGTTTTTCTGGACATACAAATCCAGATAATTCAGATCTTAGGATCTCAGACTGTTTTTTAATATGAAAAACTTTTAATTTTAACAGTTCCCCCTCCACATATATATATACACAAAGAATAGTTAAGGTGAAACCTGCGTATGAGATCAAAATAATTTTCTTGACAGGTTTAAAATAGTCCACACAGACATTTCTATTTGGGGTCTGATTTCCAAAGATCTTCGACCAAACCATTATATATATATCTCTCTATATAAATATATATTCATAAATATACAAGCAGATACACTCAAACATGTACTATATATATTTTAATGTAGAAATGCAGGATTAATATTTTTAATACATGAAAACATATTTTCATTTATATATTTTTCAGACAGAAATACAATTCCAGCCATAATAAAGTGAAGCCCTGAATTTTCTCCATGCAGTGCAACTTCCTCTGTGAGTGAAATGGGAAGAATATTCAATGCTATTCCAAAGAGTTCATACGTTTCATCCACAAATATACAGTCCATTCACTTTCCAGTACATTCTGTGAAGCGCTTCACAACGTCTAGGAACCGTGAAAAGCGCTATATCAAAATGCAAGGATTATTATTAATTATTATTATGATGTTTAATACTATTATTGAAGGGTTTTAGCTGTGGTGAGAGGCTGTCCACACAGACACTTGGATACCAAAAGCATTAAAGTTTGTGACCATTAGGTGTGGAGATTGAATTAAAAGATCTGAACCATTGTTCAGCAATTATACTTAGGAAAACTTCTCCCTGAGTATTAATTGATTGTAATACTCCAGTTTTATGCATTTACTCATAAAACGCATAATTTACTCAGGATTGATAGGGGATTGTACAAATTAGTAAAGGCATTTTAATGATAATAATAATAATAAATAGTCACTGAATCCACAACTGTTTGGGGGACACTGCTTGAGCAAATTGGCTGCCACCTTTCGCCCACAAAATACACGGTTGATTCACGTTTCAGTATATTTTGTGAAGCGCTTTGGGACGTCTAGAAGACACGATAAGGCGGCTGTATCAAATGCGAGGATTATTATGATTATTAGATTGTTTTTGCTTCGTTCTCCGCCCTCAGCCGAAAACAGCAATGGGTCAAGTTTGGTGGAGGTTTAAAAAAAAACACTGGAATCCTTTTGGGGAATTCTAAGTTTGGTTTCGAAAATTTCCCTGTGACTTTTGTCCTGCAACGAAAGTTGAAAGAAGCTGTGATTGAGCTCCTTGCTTAATGCATTATTATTATTATTATTATTCTATTAAGCTTGACTTTCCCAAAGGAAATATTTGCTCAGTGTTGTGGAGATGGGACACACACACGATACAGTAATATAATATTCTAGTGTGATGAAGGCATTCTTAATCAGAATTGGATTAATAATGCTTGCATTTAATATCATAATAATCTAGCACCTTATCACATCATCGAGAAAGTCTCAAAGCACTTCACCGAATGTAAGCTAAAAGTGTATTTTGTGGATGAAAAGCGGCAGCCAATTACGCACAGCAGTGTCACACAAGCAGTCGTGGATTGAGTTGCAGTTTTATTATGTTAATGATGAGAGAGAATGCCTCCAAGCGCTTGATGGGATTCACCAAAAGTATTTTGTAGGGCATTTGCGAAAGTCAATTCGCACACCCAATTCGCAAGCCAATTTTGCCTGCGTCCAGTTAAAAATGCAATGAAGTAAGAGAATGACCGATTTTATCCAAGGGATTGTTGGACAGGACCAATGGGGGAATGCATGCCACACACGCATGCATGGGATTCACCAAAAGTATTTTGTAGGGCATTTGCGAAAGTCAATTCGCACACCCAATTCGCAAGCCAATTTTGCCTGCGTCCAGTTAAAAATGCAATGAAGTAAGAGAATGACCGATTTTATCCAAGGGATTGTTGGACAGGACCAATGGGGGAATGCATGCCACACACAGCTTTGATTGGCAAACTGCACAGTGTTAGCTGGTGAACCCTCAGATGAGTTCCTTCAGGATAAGGGTTGAGCATTCCATTTCAGACACCGGGATATTTCCACATAATGTGGAATTCTTAGTCTGGTTTAGATACTCTTGAACATGGTGATTAATTTCAGGGTCACCCTCCACCCTCCTTCCCCCACCCAAAAAAAAACAAGCAAAACAGCAGTGGTAAAAACTTCTCTTCTCTTTACAAAGAGAATCTTTAACACCCACCCACACAGGCAAATGAGAAAATTGGTTTCACATCTCATTTGACGGAATATCTGTGGACAGTGTGAATGAACAGCATTATAAAGATAATAATAATCCTTGCATTTAATATTCACGTCTTCTCGACTGTGTCTCAAAGCGCTTCACAGAATATACCGTAAAGTGAATTGACCGCATGTTTGTGGGCGAAACGCGGCAGCCAATTCCGCACAGCAGCGTTCTGCCCCACAAACAGTCGTGGATTGAAATAGATTGAAATTATTGTTGTTTTTTTGCAGCATTAGGCAGTCCTACACTTGTCCAGTATCAGTAGCGATCAGTTTCTGCTGAACTTTGGAACACTGCAATACGTGGAGTTCTGTGATGGCGAGCACTTATTCATCGGTATAAACGTTGGAAGAAATCCAACTCGCCCAGTCATGAACTTGAAAAATGAATTTTATGGAGGGCAAACTAACCGGCTGTGAGGTGGTAACTGGTAGAATAACAACAATAACAACTTGCATTTTCCCCACAGGACAGGATCTTAGAGCTGGATAAGGAAGGAGTGGGAGATGAAGAATGAGATCGAAATCTAAGGGGTTGAAATTTTTAGAATGGGGAGAGCCCACTGATAAACTCTTCGTCCAAATGGAAAGAGGAATTCCTTGCTACAGGTTTACTGGATATTTTGTGGTTCCCAGTTTTTTTCCCATAATTCTTATCTAAATCATCAGTCAATCTGGTTTTATTGAATCAATGGTAACCTCTGCTTTTTTAACATCAGATTGAGAAATTTTTAGTCAATCAAAAATCACTAACTGGAAAATTCCACTGACATTTTGCTGATTGGCCTTTTTTTTAAATTGGCTTAAGACTTTACCAATTTGGGAGTCACGATTCCTAGATGCGTTGAATTTAATAATAATAATAATCCTTGCATTTGACATAACGCCTGATGACATCTCCGAGATGTCTCAAAGAGCTTCAACGAACACACTTTGAAGTGAATTGACTATATCTTTTGTGGGACAAACAGGGTAGACAATTATTTTTAAGTGGTTATTATTTCCAGGAAGTGATCTGCCAATCGATAAAACCATTGGGTTTCCTACTTACCGGCGAGTAAACAGAGGGATGGGTGAGTAAGGAAACTTGCTCAAAGTTTCGCTCTGTCAGGGAATCGAACCCAGGTCCTCTCGTTTACGAAAGCGAGTGCTCTAACAACTGAGATATACATAGGACTAACATGATCTTAATTCCTAGTGATGCCAGTCGGGATGTATGTAAAACAGTTTTCTGCAATGCAACAAATGACACCGAGAAAGAATCTCCTTCTCTCAATTCCTCTTGGCTGGAGCGGAGAGCTTAGCGAACAAACACTGAACTATGTGTATAGAGATCTACAAGCCCGCTATGAACTCTTTAATAATGTTAACGGACCACCCAAGAATTTTTTTAGTGGCTATTTTTGAGTGCAGGTTGAATGAATTCACCCTGTCTGCATTTATACTACAGACAGAGGTATGTCAATGTCTTGTCAAACCAAATCATTGCAAAAAAAAAACACGCTGGATAAACTAGGCATAAAAAGAAAATGATTTACTGTGCTGTTACACCAATCAGTTTAGTGCCAAATTTATGTCAGGACTGTTTAAACGTGCGTCTAAATTGGTGGAGTAGAGCGAGTGAGGTGGGACTTGCAGCGAGTGGGCTAATTGTAGTCTGGCCCTAATCCAGCTTGTTAATTTTTTGTTACATTTGGGCAAGGGTTACTATGAATAATAAATAGGATTTCTTAATTGGACTTGATACATTCTTTTCTTAACACGGAGCATTAACAACCTTGAGGAAATGAGTCACTAAGTGGGCGCTATTAACGGCAGTGTGGGTCTCAGTGAATTTTTACTAAAAAATCTGATGGCACAAATAACCCCAAGAATACACCGCCTCCATTTTAAAAAGCTTGAATGCAGTGAACGTGAATTTACTCTTTACTCCAGCAGTTTCGCCCACAAAATATACAGTCAATTCACTTTACAGTATATTCTGTGAAGCGCTTTGAGACGTCTAGAAGACATGAAAAGTGCTACACTATATCAACTGCAAGGATTATTATTATGATTATTACTGCAGCATTAAATCTCTTTTGGGCAGAATGAAGCATCCGGAAATGCCCAAATATAATTAATTATTTGGATGCAGGATTGATAACTGCGCCTTCCGCCTGCTGACAAACCGCAGTCTTCATATATGACAGGCCTTGTTTTGCGTTGCTATTTAAAAAATGCGCTAAACCATATTTGGGTGAAAAAAGTGGAGTGGGTGGAGGTGGGGGTGGGGGAGGGTTGGGGTGGGGGTCAGAAACTCAGAGCATTAGCAACAAAGATGTGGGTGAGATGGAAGGATTGAGTATTCTTGGCGTTTTCACAGAATTCTAGTTTCCCTAGAATTTATTGGGGGAAATAGTGGAGCGGTTTCGGTGAATTTCCATGGCTTTTACGATGATTTCGAATGACAATCCGAAACCCATTGTTGGTTGGTTAACTAACGTGGCAGTTAACTCGACGAATGGATGAGTTTAATTTTCTAATTAACCATCGTCACTTTCAGTACAGTACAATTTACCTTTAGACAGTCAGAGGGTCCTTAAGCGATAATGTTTAGATTTTTTTTTTTCCCCCGTTTGGGGGAAGGAGAAACCTTCCTCACTTTTTATCAGTGGTGAGATACACTGTGTCTTGTGTTGCTGAGTCTCACAGAGCTGAACGGTAACACTTTGAATTACTCGCCCTATGTTAACTTAGCGGAGTTTAGCTGAGGTGGCAGCTAATGGGAATATTTGCCTCATCTATCCACTGGTACAGCAGTTCTTCATTTTCTTCCCCACCCCCTCCACCTGGAAAACTGCAAGTTTCCGCTCTTATTGAACATTTCGCCCACAAAATGTGGAGCTCCTGTAGCTCGGTGGTGAGAACACTCGCCTTACAAGCGTGAGACCTGTGTTTCGAATCCAGGCAGGTCAGGGCAAAACCTTGGGCAAGTTTCCTTCCTTCCTCCACACACACACACACACAAACCTAATAATAATCCATCCCAAGAAACCGACAAGAATAAAATTGGTCATTTCAATCCACGGCTGTTTGTGGGCAAGCTGCTGTGTGGAATTGGCTGCCGCGTTTCGCCCCCAAGTGAACATTCACTTTACACTATATCCTGTGAAGCGCTTTGAGATGACGATAAGATGTAAAAAGCGCTATTTTAAACGCAAGGATTATTATTATTATTATAAAACATACAGTCACTTCACTGCTCCTGTGAAGGACGCTGTGTAAATTAAGTTGATTGGTTATCGTTGGTGACTAGGTATTCTAGCTCTAGCTCACATCACAGAGATTGATGACATCAATCTTCATTCAAAGTGACTAAGTAACAGATAACCCAAGCTATCTATCCAACAAACCAACAGCCGGTAAGATCCCCTGTGCTGAAATACATCCTCACATCCTGTGCGTGCTATAGTCTGCCATGGCTTTATACCCAACCTTTCTGCGTAAAACTATGGATCGCAATCTAATCAGTTGCCTTCGCATTGTCTGCGAGTCTCCGTTTCGTTTTTGCTCAACCATTCCTGAAGTTACTGCCTGTCAGCGTTTCTGTGTTCTCTCTGCTTCTTCCAATGCGCAATGATGTGTTTCAACATGATCTGTGACCTTTCCGTCTTTTGTTTGTAAACAGATGAGCCATGCCTTTGCTGAGTAGACTGGATCTCTCGTGTGCCTTGAGAGAGCAGGGCTATGGCAGCAGAGTGGTGGTCCGAGACAGATGTGTTTACGGGCCATTTTCGCTTATTCCCGATCTTAATCGGTCGTTTAAAAGAACAGGCTTAAATAATGTTTGAATTGGATTATGCTTTGTTAGTTGGTGTCAGTCTCTAACAAGACATCGCGCATTACCGCAACACACTTTGGGACCACCAATGAAAGTCTTTAACAACCTTTGACCAAATAACATATGCTTTCAATTCTCACGACCAAGGGTTTGATTTTATTTCCCCACCCCACACCCCCCCAACCACAACAACAAAAAATACATTGAATTCATGTAGCTCTTGATAGCTGTGTGGGTAGCTACGGTTTGGGACCGAGCCATTCAGACTAAAGGAATTCCCTGCTTTTATTTCCTGGTATGCGTTCGGTTAATTGACGACAGACAAGGTCCTTTGGGACGCTTTGCAATCATCCTTCACAAAATATGGTCAAGGGCAATAGTACTTGGATGTGGCGTCAGAATTGGCTGAAGGGAAACAAAGCTTTGTTAGGGAAACTCGGTCAGAAATGGGAGAGAAACTAAGCCGGGTGTCTCAGTGTCTGCATTGTGACCTCACCCTCCTGTTCATATTAATGGCCTGGAGATTTGCAGATCCAGAAATTTGCAGAGGACACCGATTAGGGGAGAACTATGTCCCCCACAACAGGGTCCCCACAAACAAGTGCGGATGGATTTTTTTTTATGAAAGGGATTATTTCCCCCGGAACAGCGATCCGCCAATTCACTAACTGCCAGGTTATAGAGTCGGGAAGGGTTGTCGGAGGTTTCCGTTTACTGCTCAGGTAAACAGAGGCAATGGGGAGTGAGGAAACTTGCCCAATCTTTCGCCCTGTCCGGGAATCAAGGCCAGGTCTCCTGCTCGTGAGGCGAGGGCTCTAACCACCAAGCCACAGGACTCCACATAAGCGTTCTGCTAATCAGCGGAGGAAGAGCTCGGGCCAAACATTAGGTACTCAGACAGTTCAACGTCCAACTTACAGGAACCAAGCCAAAGGGAGTGGCTCACGTGAAGGGTGTTATGTACATGTAACTTGCTGCTGTTGTTGTTGTTGTTGTTGCTCATCATAGGCTAGTGATACGATACTGCGCTTGCACAGTTAGTGGGGGGGAGTGGGGGGTGGGGGGGAGGGGTTGGGGGCTCTCTCAAGCTCTCAGGCAGCGCTATTCTGCTCAAAAAAACAACAATTTGGATTTATATAGCTCCCTCCCTCCCTCCCTCCCTCCCTCCCTCCCTCCCTCCCTCCCTCCCTCCCTCCCTCCCTCCCTCCCTCCCTCCCTCCCTCCCTCCCTCCCTCCCTCCCTCCCTCCCTCCCTCCCTCCCTCCCTCCCTCCCTCCCTCACTCACTCACTCACTCACTCACTCACTCACTCACTCCACGCTGGATGGCGCCTCAGAGCGCTTCATAATAACGGATCCCGGGGCCGAGCCCAGGGGGAGAGAGGGGGGGGAAAGAGGTGACCGAAAGCGCGGTCGAAAAGAAAGGTCTTTAGTCGAGACCTGAGAATAGGAAGAGAGGGGTGGGCGGGGCGAGGCAAAGGGAGTGAGGAAGGGAGTTCCAGAGCCTCGGGGCCTAGTGGCTAAAGGCACGTCCGCCGACTGTGGAGGTGAGGATTCGGGGGGAACAGAGGAGGAGGCCAGACCCGGCCAGAGTGATATCTCTTGTATTTCCCCCTTGCACATACACAGCGCGGAGTATAGTAAACTCATAAACCCCAGCACATCTTGCAACATATGCTTGGGGACATGGCAGAGTGTGCAAGCCTTGAGGAAAGATGATACAGTTTGATGCTGTGCAGTGATCTTTTATTAACGAGAGTCAAAATAAATAAAAGTCATGAGATCAGCTATCAGTGTTGAGCTCTTTCCGTGTGGGACAAGTCCTGGCTAACAGCAAACTATCAACAGAACGGGAAGTGCTGTGTGAGTGAGCGTGTGTGTGTGTGTGAGTGTGTGTATAAAAAAAACACACACCTCAGCAATACAGGATATAATCTGTGCAGTCGACTGAGTGGCTGAAACATCAAGAATGTCTCACAGACTATTGCAGGGATTTTCTGCCAAGTGTAGTGACTGTGTATTTATAGTCACTTCAGCAAACTGAACCCTGCCAGTTGACAAGAACATCAAGGCACGACAGATTAAAGAGTTACATCTGCAGATGTCAAAACACCATCAGGCCCTAATTCCATTACCCAGCATGACAGCTACAATAACTACATAAATACATATACAGTACAGTACACAGCCACTAATCGACATTTTTTAAGTGTGACTGCAGAGGCACAAAATAGCATACATCTGCTGAGCTGTAGACAATTTATATGGTTATCTTAAAAGGAGCAGCTAAAGTAATAATAGTAAACCTTGCATTTGATCTGGGGCTTTATTGAGTCTTCTAGATGTCTCAAAGCGCTTCACTGAATATAATACAGTAGTATAATAATAATCCTTGCATTTGATATATCTTATATTCACATCTTATGGACTGCTCAAAGCGCTTCGCAGAATATACTGTAAGGTGAATCGACTGTATATTTTGTGGGCGAAACGCGGCAGCCAAATGCGCACAGAGGCGTCCCCACAAACAGTGATAATAATCTTTGCATTTGATATAACCACGTCTATGAGACGTCTCCAAGTGGTTTGACTGTGTACTTTGATGGGCAAAACACGGCAGCCAATTGCGCCACAAACAGTCCTGCACTGAGTGACTAAGTATTTATTTTTTGAAGGGATTCTTAAAGCCCGGAAGATCGATCCGTCAATCGATTAACAACCGGGTTTCTACCACTTACTGTTGGGTAAACGGAGCCGTGAGGAAATTTTGCCCAACATTTTTCTCCCTGGCCGGGAATCAAACCCAGGTCCTCTCGCATGTGAGGCGAATCGCTCCCACCTCTACGCTGCAGGACAGTGCGGATTTTCCGATGTATCTTGTTTAGTTTGTGCGATGTTTATCCGCAGCAACAAAATGACACTCGTTACAGCCCCTGCCACGTCAGGAGGAACGTCCCAAGGCGCCGGCCATCAAAATACATTCGATGCGCTTTTACAGCAAAAGCCCGTTGAGGAATTTTGACATGGCTTCCCGACATGACAAGTGTTACATCAAAGCCAAAGATCATTAGACTCTCGGTCTGGGGGAAAATCACAGTGTGGTATGGACCCGCTAATTCGCTCGTACAAAAATAGACTTTTGATTAAGGGCAATTAGCGCACCTGAACATATACCACAAGATTAGACTCTGACTTCAGAAGAGGAATGAAAATAGGAAGCAAAGTCCAACGTTCAAATGCGTTGCCCTTTATTACCAAAGTGCCTTTGCTACTCCTGTTTGTGATCCAGTTTTCTTTTGAGAAAATTGTTTGGCTGATCAAGGGAACACTACAGTTTGAACCAAATGGTACCAGCAACACGTCCTGTCCTTACAAACATGTGTGAACCTGTGTTCGAATCCATGCAAGTCAGGGCGAAACCTTGGGGAAGTTTCCTTCCTCCACACACACACACACACACACACACCTAATAATAATCAATCCATAAAAACACAATTATAAAATTGGTCATTTCAATCCCCGACTGTTTGTGGGGGAAGCTGCTGTGCGCAATTGGCTGCCGTGTTTCACCCACAGATATACAGTCAATTTACTTTACAGTATATTCTGTGAAGCGCTTTGAGACGTCTGGAAGATGTGAAAAAGCGCTATATTAAGTGCAAGGATTACTATGATTATTAACAACAAAATTACCCCGGTATATTTCACGTCAGGCGGACGTCCCAAGCCACAGCTGGTCAACAACAGCTCAACATCACAGATTCTCATCAGGGTTTTTTAAAAATGTGTACATCCTAGATGATCAAAACGACAATTCCTACCCTACCCCACGGAGATCCGTCAATCAAATCGCCTTCTGACATATTCTCAATTGTCTCACCCACCACACGATTTTACGCTCGGTAAACTCACAGCGATTGCTTCATTTGAAGTGTCAAAAAAACATCTATTGTTATGTCCAGCCACGTCACGGCTGATGTAGAAAAACTGCGTCCCTGGTATTGCAAATTGTGCCCATTCTTCTGTGGAGGCATTTCTTTTCGCGGAATAAATACTTGTACAAGGTTGCGATCAAGGAGCGAGATAAAACACTGAGCGCTCTATCCCATACTCAATAATGTAAAGGAGCCTGTTTAGTGCCACATTCGGGTTAGGATTATGGTTAAACGCTTCTGAGACGACAACTATGAGCGCCTAAACGATTAGAAATCTGTATAAACTGTGAAGACTAATCTTAAAACAGAGGAGTGAGTGCCACATAATAAAAGATACACCTACCCATTGTGATACGCATCAACTTTAGCGCAATTATAATCCGTTATGTCGTTCACCTTTTTTGAATGTTTTAGGGTTCGTCTCGATCCTGTGGATTTTGAAATATGTTTCGTATTTCGATGCCGTGCACATACGTTTCCCAGTTTGTTTTGTTTCAGCTTCATCACTCATTCCACTTCTTCCCAGATTACATTTTACGAGCTATAAAATCTTGGGAGCAAGCCTTTCTTTTGGTGGTGGAGAACAACAGCAATTTGCAGCACGCAAGAAGGTCATTTGGTCCATCGCATCTGCGCTGTGTCTCTCAAAGAGCAATCAATCCCAATAGACCTGCCTTTCCCCCATATAACTACTTCTCCTTAGATCTCATTCCTTCTTATCATAATAATAATCCTTGCATTTGATATAGCGGCTTTTCACATCTTATCGACGTCCCAAAGCGCTTCACAGAATATACTGTAAAGTGAATTGACTTTATATTTGTGGGCGAATCGTGGCAGCCAATTGAGCACAGCAGTGTCCCACACACAATCGTGGATTGAAATGACCAATTTTATTATAGTGTTTTTTTGGGATGGATTATTATTATTAGGCATGTGGAGTAAGGAAACTTGCCCAAGGTTTCGCCCTGACCTGCCTGGATTCGAGCACAGGTCTTCCCAGCTTGGTCTCCCCAGCCCTGCTGCTGCCCCCAGGAAACTCTCCGCATAAAATAAAATCTTCCTAATCTCCCCCTTTGCTCAATCGACCAATTATCTTCAGTTTACGACTCGAAAATTAATAGTTCTGACTGCCAATGGTTAGGATTTCAATGCGATTAAAGACTCCAGTGATTATGGACATTATGGAGATGGACAACACATCACGCATCACACTCTCCAGTTCTGAATCTCATGCCTTACGAGCATCTTAACTTTGCTAGTTTATGTGAGTCGGTTAAAGTCATTCATTATTACAATTTCTCTTGATTGATATCGCATCAGGGGAAAGAGGTGGGGGGTAGGGGTGGAGTGGGGAGGGGGAGTGTCTGCAGAAAATGTTCCTGTCAATCCTATCCTACAGTTACACAATCAACCCATATGATCAAAAACGATTCCATTGTTTCGCAGAATAAATGCCTCTTGATAAACAGCAACAACAACAACTTTGATTTACATAGCGCCCTCCACGCCGGACGGCGTCTCAGAGCGCTTCACAATCCCGGGACAGAGCCAGGGGCAGGGGTAGAAAGCTGACCAAAGGCGCGGACCAAAGGATCCTCTCTCCTTGCAAACCATCCTGTGAGTCTGCGTACTGAATTCATGTCATCATCTGTGATGCTCTATGCTTCAATGGCTCCTGTAATGTTAGAGTTTCCCTCAGCTACGCATGTCTCCAATACAGACGTGTTTTTATTCCTGATAATAATCCTACTCTTTGAAATGGCGTCTTTCATTTTCTGAGACGTATGTCTGAAATTTATTTTGAAGGCGATTAATATTAACATAATTCTCTGTTCATATTAAGGTGTAGTCTGGCAGTTATTGTAGTTTGTTGCGTTGGTTAAATGTTCAGTGTATCTTCCTAACACTTAGGTTGACTTTCTTGCTTTATCTCACTTTCCTCATGACCACTCCACAAAGGTTCCCATCACCATGTTAAATTGTTCCTCGATATCACCAGTTGGCATTTCTCCTGCCGGCTTTATTGAGATGCAAAGCCTCTCTGCTACACCAAATAATCCCAATTATGTCCAAGACCAAAACCAATAAAAATGTATAATTTTGTTTGGCCGCTCATTAATCCCTATGTTAGTACAGAAAATCTGCAGTCTTCTGCGCTCTTTTGGTTTTATACCAATTTTTGCCTTGTTCTCTTTACAATAGCGAGTCTGTCAGATTTTACCCAGTGGATTTAATGACTCGAGGAAACATTCTGCAAACGTTGTCTCTCTAAAGCTCCTTCCTCTTGCTTCACCCAAGATAGTCAGGCAAAAGTTCACATATTCTATTGCGATTTTACACCTTCACTGTCAAACGCAATCATTTGCCTGTTGCAGATAAGAATCACATTGCCGACCCCACCAAGCACACAAACCTGTCTCTATCTATATACATAACCATACAAACCAGATATAGTTTGGCTCGGTGGTAGCACTCTCACTTCTGAGTCAAAGGTTGTGGGTTTCAATCCCATATCAGGACTTGTAATCACTTAGTCCAACCCCAAGACATTAAAGGAAAAGTCCCACTGCCTATTCAGGTGGATGTCAAAGATCGCATGGTCACTATTTGGAAAGGAAAAGGAGTTTGACCTGCCTGACAAATCCCTCAAATAAAATCGCTCACTCACTTCACTCACTGGCTGTTTGTGGGGCTCAGTGGTTAAAGAGCACTCACCTTACAAGCGAGAGACCTGGGTTTGATTCCAGACAGGGTGAAACCTTGGGCAAGTTTCCTTACCCCACACGCCTGATAATATTCCCTCAAAAAAAGGGACACCGCTGTGCGCAATTGGCTGCCAGGTTTCGCCCACATATGTACAGTCAATTCACTGTATGGTATCAGTATATTCTGTGAAGCGCTTTGAGATGTCTAGAAGATGTGAAAGGTGTTCTATCAAATGTGAAGATTATTATTAGTATTATCTTTCATGTCCCAAGTCGCTGAAACTTCACGACAAATCCTGTGAAGCGCTTTGTGACATCCATCCAACGTGATAAAAGACTGCAGTGATAAGGTGCTACATCAAATGTGAGGATTATCATTATTATTATGATAACCAATATAAGGATTTATTTGCAATTATTTATTTTATAGCAAGCTATTTTTTTTATGAAGGATTTAATGAACGCAGCGTTGAATACTTTTGTTGGAGTCTGTCCCGTACACCTACTACTCTGTGGGGGAAATAAATTATTCTAATCTCCAGTTTCACTCGAAGCTTATTAACTTTGTACTGTACTTGTTTCCTCCAGTTCTGTGCTCATAGTTCAAGCTAAAATAAAAGGCAATCGGAAACCAAAAGCAGCATAGAGGAGAATCAGAAAAGACAACAACAAATTTACAACAACAAAATGACACTTGTATAGTGCCTTTCAGGTCAGGAGGACGTCCCAAGGTACAAGTTGAATGTAAACAGTAAGTCACTAAATATTTATGCACTGTTGATAATATAATAATAATCCTTCCATATTATATAGCGCCTTATCACGTTTTCGAGATGTCTCACAGTGTTTATAGTATCATAGAATCGTAGAATCATAGAATCGTAGAATCATAGAATTTTATGGCACAAAAGGAGGCCATTCGGTTCACCTAGTCTGTGCCAGCTCTTTGAAAAGAGCAACTCAATCCCATTGCCCAGCTCTCTCCCCATAACCTAACAGTGTATAGTGTCAAGTGAATTGACTGTATATATTGTGGGCGTAACGAGGCAGCCAATTGCGCGCAACAACAACAACAACTTCGATTTGTATAACGCCCTCCACGCCAGGCGACGTCTCAGAGCGCAGTGTCACAGCAGTGTCCCATGTGGGTGACGACACGATAAGCATAATATTATATAAGTAGCCACTCATAGAAATCCTCTCTTATCTCTCCGCGCCCAACCCCCAGAGGATTGAGTTCAAAATCCTCAGGCTCACCTTCATACCCCTCCATTGTCTCAATCTCCCGCAGTGTATCAGCCGCCTCGGTTGCTGGAATTCTTGCCTGTGATGTGCAAATATCTATCCGCCTCAGTCTTTCCAAGTCAAAGTGCCCCAGCTTGTTTCATCATTAGTCATAAGTTCCTTCAGTCTGAGGATCATCTCTCATCACTCTCTTTTGTCTCCGTGCCCCAGACAACTCCCTTATGTCATCGTGACCAGAACTGTGCTCTAGGCGTGGTCTGACAATAGTAATAAACAGCCTGGATGTGGCTTCTTCCGGCTCCCGATTCACTAATTTGGCAATTTAACCCATTATTTCCCATTTGCCTTGTCTTTTTAATCTACTTCCCCTTCTTCAGCTGTGACTGTAAACTTGCCGATGATCTGGTGGACGTCAGGCCTAGTTGAGCGCAGACTTCCTGTAGCTACTTGTAGGCAATATGGAAACCATGTTCCTTGGCTTTCCAGTCTTAGTCATGCGGTTCTGTTGAGGGGGCAGATTTCACCCAGCTATACTTTCTACCCCACATCCAGTCCCTAAAAGACTGGCATCCAGCTACTGTTTATTGACGATCTAAAATATCGACCCATTACTTAGCCTAACTACTTGCGTTGAGTTTTAAAGGCTGCGAGCGTTGTTAATGTAGGAAATAATAATAATAATCCTTGCATTTGATATAGCGCCTTATCGTGTCTTCTAGACGTCTCTAAACCCTTCATAGAATATACTACAAAAGAGAATCGACTGCGTATTGTGTGGGCAAAAGGTAGGGGATAAGGCGGAGGGACAGAGGAAGAGCGTCCTAGAGGTTTGCAGCCTAGTGGCTGAAAGTGTGGCCACCGCGATGGTGGAACAGAGGGCACGAGAGACATGTGTAATATACTCTGCCGCATTTTGCCCACAAATATACAGTCAATTCACTGTACAGTATATTCTGTGAAGCGCTTTGAGACGTCTAGAAGACGTGAAAAGTACTATATCAAATGCAAGGATTATTATTATTATTATTACTGTATTATTATTACTCTGCGGTCATCTATCAGCAAGTAGTGTTGACTTGTTCACTATTCGATTTTCACTCTTGATCCACATTGTGACAGTCTGCCTAGCTCATCCCTCCCTCCAGTGAGGGAATTATAACACAACTAGGCACCCAACCAAACTGAAACACGAATGCATTGGCCTTGCCCTAAAATAAATAAACTGTGTTACTTGATACACCACATAAAAGTATTGGAGCCTAGCCAGTTCAATTATTAAATGTTAGTGTCCTCACATACATTCAGCTACAATTTGCTTACAGTTAAAACACACACATGATATGATGAACAGCTCTAAACGCTTTACGGAATAGATAAGACTGTGAAAGTGAACTGACTGTATGTTTTCTGGGCAAAAGGCAGGGGTGAGGCGGAGAGATAGAGGAAGACAGAGGCTGTGAGGCTGACTTGGGAATAAATTAGGATCCATGCTGGTGAAGATAGTAATAATAATAACTATCACGATAATAAAAATTGTTCATTTCAATCCACGACTGTTTGTGGGGGACACTTCTGTGCGCAATTGGCTGCCACGTTTCGCCCACACATATACAGTCATGTACACTTTACAGTATATCCTGTGAAGCGCTTTGAGACGTCGATAAGATGTGAAAAGTGCTGTATCAAATGCAAGGATTATAATAATAATAAATCCTTGCATTTGAAATAGCGCCTTATAACTTCTTCTAGACATCTGAAAGCGCTTCACAGACTATACTGCAAAGTGAATTGACTGTATATTTTGTGGGCGAAACGCAGCAGCCAATTGCGCACAGCAAAGAGTCCCCCACAAACAGTGTCTCTGTCCTCCAACAGGTTCCTGATATGGTGGTTGATTTCCCAGAGTGGGAGGACAACTGCAACCAATTAATACCTCCAGGGCCTTTCCTTCCTACTCAGTTGAGCTTTGATACTGTGCCAAACAACATACAGTATTAATTAAATTGTTGCTGGCTATCTGTGTTAAACAAAAGAGTATTTGTGTCCTACAATTTCCCTCTCCCTATTTTGCCTGAATGAACTTACTCAGTCAGTATTATGATAATACTGTAAAAACAATAATCCTTTGCATTTGATATCGCGCCTTATCAAATCATATGAAAGCGCTCAACAGGATACACTGTAAAGTCAACTGATTGCACATTTTGTGGGTGCAAAGCAGCAGCCAATTTGCACACACAGTGTCCCACAAACAGTCATGGATTTCACCTGCCTCATAACATAGCTGCGTTTTACACATGTCTGATGGAAATCAGATCAGTTTCAGCCTCGGTCTCTAAACTGCGTCTGCTCAGTCTCCTATCATTGCTGTACCTATCGAAATCAAACAAGCAATTTCACTGACACAGGGGAAATGGAACCATTGAGATAAATAATAGATGAAATAGCAATGGATGGATGTTCCAAGAATAAAGTATTTGTCTTTATATTCAGCTGGAAACACCAGAGAGCAACGCAATCTTTAAACCGGTTTTACTACAAATTTCAGAATGGATCAAATACAAGGATTATTAGTAGTGTATTATTTTTGTTAAATCATACCATACATTCTGCGGCACTTTTCTCTAACAAAACTATCCATTTCAGCTCACTCCTCCGCCCCTTCCCGTTCAAATCGTTACCTTTTTCATTCATGTGTATATTTATTTATTTTGGATTTGCATATCGTTATATTTTTATAAGGCCGCAGGTTTGTATATTTCAGAATGCATGTGTGCATGTTAGTTGCCGTGTAAGTTCAATCCTACAAAGGATGCTATTTCCGTGGCCGCTGTTTGTGTTGTCTCTTTATAACACACTTTACGGCTGTGAGAGTGAGGCAGTCCTAGAAACAGCCTGCGCTGTGGATTTACATCTGGAATAGTAAGAGGTTTACATACCAGCCACACAATAATAATGATAATATTCCTTGCATTTTGATATAGCGCTTTTCACATCTTATCGACGTCTCAAAGCACTTCACACAATATACTGTAAAGTGAATTGACTGTATATATTTGTGGGAAAAACGTGACAGCCAATTGCGCACAGCAGCATCCCCCACAAACATCCATGGATTGAAATGACCAATTTTATTATTTGTGTTTTTTTTGGAGGGATTATTATTAGGCGCGTGCGTGTGTGTGTGTGGAGTAAGGAAACTTGCCCAAGATTTCGCCCTGATCTGCCTGGATTCGAACACAGGTCTCACGCTTGTCAGGCGAGCGCTCTAACCACTGAGCTACAGGTGCTCCAACGTATAAGAAGTGCTGCCTCGACTCCCACTGAGTCTATTGGTTATTATGCGGGAGTGAGAGAACACAAAATGTCTGCTCCCTGCCTTCATCTCAACACTGGATAACAAGGATGGGAGATGGACTAGAAACAGCACTGATCATTCAGGCGTCATGTGTGGTTGAATATCAGGATTGATGCCAATGGGTTTGAGTGAGTTACGGTCTCTGAAGCTGTTAATAAATCAGATAAATGTACACAGGGATAAAATGATAAGATCGCAAAAGAATCCTGGGTTAACCGCACAATCTCTTGGCAATACATTTGTCGGCCTCACACGGTTGATTTCAGTAATTCCTACCATTGAGATGATTCTTAATTAAAACTAGTCAGTAAAGACAAAATAGACGTATTTAAGACGAGGTATTGATGAGGACATTATCTCTCTCGGGGGACTGAGGTGTTCCAATTGTTTTGTTCGCCCACTTCAGCAAAACGAGTCCCATAGCTCAGTGGTTACAGCACTCGCCTTACAAGCGTGAGACCTGTGTTCGAATCCAGGCAGATCAGGGCAAAACCTTGGGCAAGTTTCCTTACTCCACACACACATAGAATCATAGAATCATAGAATTTTACGGCACAAAAGGAGGCCATTCGGCCCATCTAGTCTGTGCCGGCTCTTTGAAAAGAGCGATTCAATCCCACTGCCCTGCCCGCTCCCCATAGCCTAATAGACCCGTTCTCCCTAAATAAAGATCTAATTCCCTTTTAAAAGTTGTTATCGAATCAGCCTCCACCACCTTTTCAGGCAATGCATTCCAGATTCGAACAACTCGCTGAGTGAAAAAATTTCTCCTCAGCTCCCCTCTACTGCGCCTTGAAACTATTTTAAATCTGTGACCACGAGTCACAGATTCACCCACGAGTGGAAATAGGATTATTATCACGTCTGATAATAATCCCTCCAAAAAACAAGGATAAATTGGTTATTTCAATCCACGACTGTTTGTGGGGGATGTTACTGTGCGCAATTGGCTGCAGCATTTCTCCCACAATTGTACAGTCAATTCACTTTACAGCACTGTATATTTTGTCACGCACTTTGAGATGTCTAGAAGACGTGAAAAACGCTATATCAAATACAAGGATTATTATTAATATTATTATTACCACCCACGTCCCATCACCTCCCCAGCATGTGATTCGAAGTGAATCATTCCACTCCAAGAGATGAGGGAAGGATAATCAGTGAATGCATCTTTATCAACAGAACAACTGACATGATAAATAAAATTAAGCACATGTAGTTAAACAGCTCTGTTCCAACCGTTCCCTATTACAGGTATGTTCTTATCTGGCTTAATACCTTTTTTTCCCACGGTGAGGGTAATTTAACCTCAATATAAAACAAATCCAGCATAATATTTCTGTTGTCTCACAGAGTGCCACTAACAATTCATTGAAACAACCTGTTTCTTGTGAGTTATGTGTGAGATTCTCTTTGTTTTAGCATTTTAATTACGGATGTCTTTGGAGTTCGTTTTCGCCAAGTACGGTATATTTGTTGAATTTTCTTTCGGAAAAGAATCCTCCCTCGATGGGCTATGATTCGCGGCGTTTAATTTACATCTTGTTAATGGTTGGGACTGAAGAAGCAACACTCCAGCATCCGAAAATCAAATTAAAAAGCTTCCAGTAACAATTTACTTTTTACTTTCTGGCTTGTGGTTTGCTCTCGTTGGGGAATTTGCTGGATGTTTTGTTTTGAATACTCTCAATGTTAAAAAAAAAACCTGTTAACACTGAGGAACCTTCTGCTAACAACAACAGCAATTTGGAGTCCTGTAGCTCAGTGGTTAGAGCACTCGCCTTACAAATGTGAGATCTGCGTTTGAATCCAGGAAAGGCAAAACATTGGGTAGGTTTCCTTACTCCACATGCCTAATAATTTCAGTTCAACCCACGGCTGTTTGTGGGGGACGCTGCTGTGCGCAATTGGCTGCCGCGTTTCGCCCACAAATATACAGTCAATTCACTTTACAGTATATTCTGTGAAGCGCTTTGAGATGTCTAGAAGACATGAAAAGCGCTTTATCAAATGCAAGGTTTCTTATTCTTATTCTTATTATATATAACACCTTTCACAAAATAATACTGATACTAATAGCCCTTGCATTCGCAGGGAGCATCTTTGCTTTAATAAGTCCAGGTGGATTCTGAACATACAATGCTATCTAAACACCTGCTAGCATTAAGAAGTTACAAAAGTTTTAGGAGAGGTGGTAAATTTACCAACTTTAAACTAGATTTGTCCACCCTCACTCACCCAGTCTGAAGCACTGTACTGCAATAAGGAAATTCTATTCGACCCCGAAATGGAGAACATTTGAACCCAAACATGTGAAATCTTGGGAGGCAAAATGAACCCAAAGCATTTTTTGAGGGGGCTTATTTGAAAACTCAAAGGGAATTCTTGTCTCTGGATTATTATGACTTTGTTCCTGCAAATATTTGGCCTGGTTTCTTTGATCAAATGCTTTTTACAGCTGTGGCCACTGTAACACATGCAGAGAGCGAAGGTGATTATCATTTAATCTAGGGAATGCGTTGCATTATTTGGAAACAGTTTACAATATGGGAGAGAGCAGCGAGCGAGGGCTCTGTGAACGTGTAACGAAGGAGGTAGCTGGTGTTCCTGTGTCCTGTGTTAACTCTATCGTCACTTGCTTTTTTTTTCGCGTTCTCCCTGTTAATAATAATCCTCACTTTCGATACAGCGCCTTGATCATATCTTCGAGACGTTTCAGCGCTTCGTAGAATACACTGTAAAGTGGATTGACTGTTTATTAAATAATATATAATGATAATCCTTGTACAGTATTTGATATAGCGCTTTTCACATCTTATCGACGTCTCAAAGCGCTTCACAGAACATACTGTAAAGTGAATTGGCTGTATATTTGTGGGCAAAACACGGCAGCCAATTGCGCACAGCAGCGTCCCCCACAAACAGTCGTGGATTGAAAATGACCAATTTTTATTACTGTGCTTTTTTGGAGAGATTATTATTAGATGTGTTCGTGTGTGTGTGGATTAAGGAAACTTGCCCAAGGTTTCGCCCTGATCTGCCTGGATTCGAACACAGGTCTCACGCTTATATAAGGCGAGCGCTCTAACCACTGAGCTATAGGAGCTCTATTTTGTGAGCAATATATATATATATCTATATATTAAGATCTAAATAAGGAGTAAATTCCATCAATTTATCATTCTCGGATTGAGCTAGATGTTCTTATGAATCTCTCTGACATGTGGACCAGTGTAAGTAACAGATCACACTGTCAGCCTCAAACAACTAAACAGTTACTGGATTTGAAATGGAAACACTGATATATATTTTAAAAAAGACAATTGTAATTATTTAGGCTTTTTTTTGGGGTGGGGGGGATTTAATCCTGCAGCTCGTTTTGTTATTCGATCAGTTTCAATTTGTATCAGTTTGGTATCAAATGCAATTATTATTAATATTATTATTATTCATGTGATTCGTTAT